>KN885895.1:36662-47655 GCA_000934455.1 Apostichopus parvimensis | reverse complement strand
GAAATTTCCAAAGTGCCGTACGGCTCACCCTACCCAACACCTACATTTTGTATACAAATAATTTTCACACTTCGAGACTCCATATGATTTTTTTCTTTTAATTTTTTCATCACGCATGGGGCCCTTTCCCTCGAACGCGGTAAAAAAAAAATTCAGGATTTTCAAAAAGGGGGGGCCCGGGCCCCCCCCCCCTGGATCCGCCCCTGTAAGATTATGGTACAACGCTTCAGGTGTTTTGCAGAGACTGTCCATGCCGGCGCTTACTAAGATTAGATTTGTCTTTATTGTAGGTAATAACCGTATCACATTTTTTGAGTCAAGTTCACTTAGATGCACATTTTGTATCATTAAAGTTCCTTTTCGTAACCGTCTTCCGACCCTTGAAAGATCAATACACCTACGTGAGTTGCCTCCACGTGATAGCATTATCATTATAAGACAAATATAGGTACATATTGCGCGCTGCACACATATGATGCATAGCTATGTTGCTTTACAGACATAAAACTGCTGTCATTTAAGGTTATACCATTTACTATATACAGACTGCGTTAAGGGAAATTAGCTGTCACAAATAAACAAACCACATCTTTAGACTAATTTATAATAACAAATTAAATCGTCATAATAAAATAAGGATATTTGCCAACAACAAATTTTCTAGCTTTTTGTTTTCGTTTTGCATCTTACAGGATTTCGTATTTTTCTTATAAGTAGCCAACTTGCTCAAATAACAATTCGTGCAACTGAAGTACACCCACTCCTGAAATATGACGCTCTGTCTCCTTATATTCTGTTTATCACATCACCTACGCGATAATAATATTATATTCATATTTTATCAGTGATAAGAACGGATGAACCATCTAGGAAATAAAAGTTGGTTATTGTACTGTAAATGTTAAGGGCATTGATCCGTAGCGTTTTCGAGATCCCCTCGGGTTTTACATGAGCAAGAAATGGTAAACTACATGTGTGAAAATGAGAACAAGTTAACAATCCATTATTGAGAGCTTTTATGAACCTCCGGTTGATTATAACATTACATATTCACAACTTGGTATACAGTTTTCTCAAGTTGGTTGTTTGATGACGTACCGGTCGGGTAGCTTGTTGCCAGTGTTAAAGGGGATATCCTTATGCCATACAAGGTATCATAACACTTATCTTAAAGAGGAAAATATTCGACTTTGTCTGGGAAAGCCTAATCCCATTTTCTTGTTCCTTGAATAAGATATGATTGTTTTAATGTAAGCAATTTTACAAAGCAGCGTCAGTCCGTCACAATCTTCGGTATAGTCCAGGTATATATAGACGCTTTAATAAACCAAACAACGTAACACACTTCAGTTGCAAACAAAGTGCAAATATGAATCAAATATTCAAACGGGAAATAGTCACATATGACTTACACTCTGTAGTAAATAGTCTAGAATGTTAATCATGGTGATTGATCGTTAAAATTTAATATTAAAATTAGGTTACATATTGTTTCCTTTTATGGAAACGTTGCACACCTATTAAGAAGATATATAGATGTACCCAGATTTCAATTTCAATGTACTAAATTAAACGCCAAAGCAGGGATATGTCTTTTATGTAAGAAAATAAGGACATAAAGCCATAATTGTTGGTAATCCAACAGACTTAGTAATAACGAAAATATATAAATTGTATTCGTTTCCTGAATTATATGTTTAAGTGTTCAACGTTTCACTTGTTTTCCACTTGATATATACAGCCATCGTAGTAGATTCTCTTAAAATGTTCTATTCAAGATGAGTCAGACCAATGCCATGACCTGCTTTAAAATATCAATTACTTTCTAGCTGTCATATAATCTTTGTCAAGTACAGCTACCCACAGCTAATACAAATCCCAACGGGAGGTAAATCGTTAAATTAACGGGAGATAACAGTCGGAAATAAACAAAATTGGCTATTAATAAGTTACAGCAAATTAAAGTCTAACGATTTGCTTCTTCTTAATTTAGTTGAAACTCATCGGAAGAACGACACGTCATAATTATATATAGGCTAGAGACTCCACAAACAGGAAGGTTGCCGCAGCAAAAGCCGCATGCAGTTCACAAATTTGTAGTGACAGTTAATCGAACATTGTATCTGTTAATTAAGCAGTAACATAATATAATTAAAATGTATATATTAGAGGATACAAAACCATACACGTTGCACTGTGAAGATTCAACATTGTTTGTTTGGGTTTTTTTTTTTTTTTGGGGGGGGGGGTCGTTTTTTATGTGGAACTATATATGCTAGTTTATATAAGAACACGAACTTTAGAGACTCGGATCCGAAAGCATGTCGAAAATCATGTTGTATTGCATGACGATCATGTTGTATTGCATGTATTGCATGTATTGACGATCATGTTGTATTGCATTATCATACAATCATGTTGTATTGCATGACGATCATGTTGTATTGCATGAATTGCATGTATTGACGATCATGTTGTATTGCATTATCATACAATCATGTTGTATTGCATGACGATCATGTTGTATTGCATGAATTGCATGTATTGACGATCATGCTGTATTGCATTACGATCTTTCGGGAAGCAGATGACGCTTCGGTGAATTCAAAGCTGTGGTTATTGTAGCCTATCTAGTTATAATATAGGTCAGTGGCTCTCATCTCTAACCACTCATTTTTCCAACAAAAAAAACAGACATTGCCATATTAATGGTGTGAGGACTGTGATGATATTGACTCAGATCTTTTATATTTTTTTTCGTGACTATGTATTTAGTTCTTTCCTTGTGGAATGCAGCTATATGCATGTAGTGATATCTTTATTACAAGATAAACCATTTAAATTGCTTACGTTTTGGCAAGAAATCCTGTCCAATTTAGAATGAGAAAAAGATACGTATACTTAACACACAACATGAGTACTGAGTCTATCAAAGCCTAGAAGCTACATTTTTTGTTGGTCCTTCGACACTGGTTTCAGCTGTCTTCCTTGGATTGGATGCTACTTGTTCTAGATGAGAGGAACGCGTACTTGAAGCATCGCGTTTGATACACAATAGCTTACTCCACATATTCCAAATCTGAGATTTGACAGTGAAAGCAATGAATATAAACATCCCTTGTAACGACGTGAATATGATAAATAAATACCACGTCCACTGTTCATTTACCAGAGCAGCCACAAAGCCAGAGATCCAGGTTAAACCAAGAATGAAGAATATCTGGAATAGAAAAGATATCATTTATGACAATCGAATATATTCCTGATTATTTCTCATAATCGGTAATATTGAAACCTATATTTACAAGTAGTAAGCAAATTGCTACATGAAATTAAAATGGCCACGAAATCTCAATTTCTACAAACACACTGTTTGGCCGTTTCTCTGCATGTTTTGGAATACACATTTGCATGGTGTTCATAATTCTGTTACTATATCTTTGTGTTTATACCTTTCAATGGTGACATAATTTAAGCAGACATATATCATTGTGCTTCGGTACCATTTCAACATATTTCTTTCTCACTTTGTAGGTCCTTCTATTTGTAATACAGATCCTCTTAATCAATGTATTAGTGATAATAATATAACCATACGGTAACACTGGAAAAAATGTATAATGCATATGCATACAGTATATCATTCACACTCCTATTAGTTGACATGACATGGTCGAAAGCAAATTACACGGCGCTTCTTTTGTTGTTGTTATTATTTAGGGCGCTATCATTTTACACCATCATAGATTTTGCAGGGAAATATGTTCTGGAAATCAGCAAAGGTGCCGAGAGCCAGGTGGGACGTGAGGATAATAATGTCGCCGGACACCATGTTTAAAGTTTTCATTTTGTCCTATAGGTATGAAAATGAGAAGGAAATATTATTTATCTCAACATCGGAACCTCAGGCCCGGGACTGAACTCATAGCCACACTCGTCCTGTTTTTGTATATACTAATGATAGTACAATTACCTTCGTGTAGATCAGTAAGTCCCGCAACTGACTGTCTTCTTTGTTCTTCCTGATATGCAAGCTTTTTCTCTTCTGATAACAAATTGATACGCTGACAGTGGCAAAACAGATCAAGTTCATTGCCAGACTTATTCCAACTGGAATTCCGAAAGCGTAAAGGTTTACTTCTGGTCCTCCGATCCAACACCCCACAGATGAGCCGTATGTTATTCTGCGGGGTTCGTTATCGACGAGATATAACAGGTATAACGCACCACTGATGCCGACTGGTAGTCCGAAGCAAGAGATCAATAACACACAAATAGATCTCGTGGTTAAACTCTCGCTTCTCGTCGCTGCATTACCAATACTGAATGTTTGAACCATCGTCACACCCAAGACGGACGTGGTTGAGAATGCTGTCAACCAAAAGAAATGTCCCACGCTAGCTACAATAGAACAAAGAGTGGGATATTCGATGGTAACTCCAGCTGACAGGAGCAGCAACTGGGCCAGGATGAGGCACCCACAGAGGGTCATGATTAAGATACTGGCTCTCCTTTTGCGGAGAGTAGGAAACAAACAGTAGGTCAATAATGTCATGAACAATGCGAGAAGCGACAATGATGTTCCAACCGTGCTCATGATCGTTTGAACATTTGAATATCGAGGGAAGAATGAGTAGCCGGTTTGTTGGAGAAAATTGCATACCTGAATATGTCCGTCTTTCAATATACGGTACGAATCAGTAGAGAATATATAAGATGGATCCGGCAGATATACCAAAACCTCAGAATCATTCGGAGATCGTGCAAATAGAGACGAATTCAAAGTCAAATATGTGCACTTTTTGAGCGCGTTAAACTGAAATCGACATTTTTGTAACGATATCATGTGCTGAGGTTTGATATTATTCGGAGACGAGAAAATGAACGTGTGTCGAATGGCTACCTGTGAGATATCAAGTGTTTCGTTGGAGTTTGATATCATGATACTAATAGTAGAATTCTCATCATTAGTTATTTCCCATTGGGTTTCATTTAACCATGGATACCGATCACAAATGATATCAAAACTATTCTCTTCGGGTATGCAACGCGATGATATCTCGAGCTTATCAAAGTACTTACACCCACTTGGTCTAGACAAAACTGACGACATACTCGTATTGGTCATTTTTATAAGACTTTCACCGATATCTGCTCTTCTCGTCAATATCTCGATTGAGTCATAGTGATTTCCATTCGTTACATCACATGTTACGTCGCCGTCGTTAAAGTTAAGAAAATGAACGGTTTCCGTCAAACAATTAGACACCGTTTCTAAGTGTGTCGCGCAAGATCGATTCAGCGAAGTGTTCGTTTCAGCAGTTTTCATCACGGTGATGATTTTGATCAAAAATTGATCGCACGTCCCACTAGAATTGGCAGTCCAATTTGATGACAAATAGCAGTTTCCATCTTGGAAATAATAACCATCTTGGCACATGACCGGTACGCACGACGATGTTAATGGGTCATATACCTCATCTAAGTCACAAGTAATCGACGTGCGAATGAGTTGTTTATTATCCACTAGGATTGAAGCACCTGTTGAACTACTACCAAAGTTGAATGTGATTGAGATAGGGACAAAGTTAGGCCCTTTCACCATTGGGTCAACGTTTATGCTGGGGATACAAAATTCCGATAACATGATCTGTACACCTATATGGGACCAGTAACATTGCGAACAGAACTTATTTTTGAACGTTTTACCCACAACATGCATCGGAGCTGACACGATAGAGCAATTACTTGATATTGCTATGTAGATATCTTCGCTTTCTTCACAAGTGTCGATCATTTCTGTATTGGCGAGGTGACATGGAATTATGGACAACGCATATTTTGGATGATTTGTTGGTGGATGGAACTGTACGCTAGCACAATGTTCAGTCAAAAACAATATATTGTCTGTAACACTGACAGTTGAATGATTCATTCCAAAGGTTTCATTGTAGAATGTGTAGTCACAGCTTTTAGCCTCAAATGACCAAGGTGAGAGGCAAGACAGATCCTCACCGTGGCAAAGGGCACAATACACATTTTTGAAGGTAACTCCGTTCTTTGACAAAACTGGAACACCAGCCAAATGATCATTCAATCCACCAATGACGGTGTTTGTGTCGTTGTCTCTTACGTCACACTGGTTAACACCTGTCCATTTTTCCGGACACTTGGAGACCAACCAGTACCTATTTGCGGATATAACGTCTGTCGTGCATTGGAAATATTCTCTGTAATTGGGAAGTGTTTCAGTTACAAATTGGGTCACCTCGCTACCGTTTGAACAGTCTCTGTAACGCTGTAAAGTATCGTAACAACAGTCTCTAAAGATTTCACATGCTGGATGACAAGAACACTGAGTTGAGGCGTTGGAGTACAATGTACAGAGATCACCACAAGTAAACTTGGCCTCGCAATATGAAGCCCTAACTGTAATGAATAAAAAATAATAAGTTATAGTCATGATAAGTTTGGCATTTTCTATACCACCGGAATTGTTGCAGGTATATGACTAAAATGACACCAAAAATGACACATAACTAAAATGACATGGGACCCTGCACGTTGTATTTCTTTGCAACCATTCCCATCCACGAAAGGAGATGGACTTAGGCTGGTAATTAGCTTTATCGAATGGTCCTTAATATGCGTTAATTATCTGCATGGCTAAGTTTTGATTAATTGTTGGTAGTTCCTATTTGTAATTCGTTGGAGAGTTAAACCGTTTTCTAAATAACAATAAAAAAACAACAGCTGGGAGACACTAATCTCAACAAACCATATAGATTTGGAATATTGCAGAAACAGCTTCTCGTTTTTATTATTTAAAGCAGCTTTCTGTAATTTGTAAAATAACCAGTTTAATTAGTCTTTTGTTGTTTATAATATGGAAAAGAGGAAACATGTTAATGGCTAGGATCTGTGACCTCTGGATTACAAGCGATGAAATATTGAGGAATTTATTCATTTCCAGCTGATTAACCTCCGAAAGAGATAACTTGAAACTTTATTTTGAGTGAAACTCGACAGGTTTGGTTAAGCTGTACAAAAAAATACAAAAAGGCTGATTTAAGCCATATAGACTGCCAACATATGTTCACATTTACAACATTCAAAACATTTACATATAGGCCTATAATATTATCTAGACACATACGTTGTCATCTGCTTCGGAAAGTATTGCAAAAAATTTCGAGATATTAAGCATCAGTGAAACAGCTGTTTGTAAAATTATAGTATACGACAAAATAAACTGATAACCATTTCATGATAATTTACTAGCCTGGCAGAAGACGTTAAAGTAACAGCCAAACATGTTGCTGAACTTTGTAGCAGCCAAAACCTTATTAAAGCATTTAATCCCTTCGAAAAATGAAATGAATAAAAAAATTAAAGTGTTGATTTTATCCACCCTTACCTGTTACCACGGGTCGCAGTATAGGCCTACGTGCAGTCGCAAATAACTGAGGAAAGTCAGTAACAGTTGTATTTTGTGAAAGGACTATCGTAGAAAAACTAGTCAAAATAATAAAAAGAATTACGCAGCGATCGCTTGTCAAAGCCATGCATGGCTTCAAGATCTTCATCGTTGCAGAACTTATCACAGAGTGATGACATTAAAATTACTTATGGGAGAGAATGACAGACAATTCCGTCGACTGGAACGAGTCGATGTGAGAGTATATTGCTATTCCGGTAATTAAGTTTCGCAAGCTCAGATATGTCAATGTCATAATCACTGTGCGTTCCAATTGATATTTTCAGGTAATAAATATACAGTGAACATTAAATTGAACAAAATGACTTCACCAAGACTAAACTTTACACAGGTATCCAGGCATACATTTTTACGTATTATATTTGGCATATTTTATAAAATGGTCACAGTCAGTGATTACCAGGGATAAGGAAGGGCGGAAATCGCCGTATTAAGTGTGGGGTGCACCGTGGACGTGGCATCGCCACACCCGCCCCAGAGTTAGATAATTGGTTATAAACGATCGACATCTTATCAAACTGGGTGCTATGTGATATGTAATGGATAATATAGCGTTACGACAGTAGTGATCACTTCACTGGTATATAGGATCAGCAACGTACACTGATGACACGAACAGAGAGAGTTTCCTTTAAGTTTGGATTACATTTATTATCCTGGTAGTCTATTTTAATAGATTCAGGCAACCTTCCAAAGAAGTGTAATAATTCAATAAATTACAAACAAAAAAACAGTTCTTAACTCAAACACAAGTAGTAATTAACCAACCCACGACATGATTATATCATAACAAAGACGCAACCAGCAACATATACATCACATTAAATTATTAGCCAGGTACGGACATATTCTTCAGGCATCTGTTTCTACATTAAGCTATATTTATAATATAGTATACGTACTGAGGAAAAGTTAGTATATGACGTCTGAACGTTCACAGTGGCAAAGCAACGGCGAACCACAAATTGATCGACATACTGCACTTGAGAATAATATTACGTTAACTGGGTAGATATTCTTGATTTTCACATAAGCGTTATTCTTAACCTACCTATTTCTCCTTTTATTTTATTATTATGTTTCACTGCAAGCAAACAGTTTGACATTTCTCTGATGCATTTTGTTGGTGATTTTCATCGGACTTCCTTGATCTTCTTATACCCCCTGTACTGTATAATTTTGTTGTTCTGTGATAGCCTATGCCGTAATACCGGAGCTTTTACGTTTAACATCCTCTCTGCTTTCAATTTTCGAATCACTTGGACTAAGATAAGAATAACATTTTTCTCTACAAAATGGAATGGACAGAGTTCTGTTGGATTATGGCTTTGGTCTTCTTTACTTGTCAAAATGGAAACCCTATCGTCGTGGCACAAAACCAAACCGATGCACCTGGTAGGTAACGGTAAACATTAATCGTAAATATTTTTAACATTACATTCGGATGAATCAGAAGTAATACATATCATGAACAAAAAGTATTCAGAATATCTAAACATTTAAGTTTGACAAAGGAGGTTTTTAAAAGTATCATGATTATATTTACAAATGATATATTAGCTTTTAGAGTATTTTTTTTTGTATAAATTTAGAAACTTCAAATATCAATTTGGGCTTTGTAATAGGCCCCTAATATTCATTTATTTTAGGATCGTCAACATTTTGTAGAGGGTAGCGCAAACAAAAGCAATTAAAACGAAATTGCCGATATTGTTAAGGGAAAAATGCAAACTTCTTGAACATTAATTGTTTCGAATGTTACAACATATAAAACCATTTTACAACTAGTCCCCTTTATCATATAACAATTATCAAAGGGGAGAAGATATCTCCTCGCCGTAGACCCCCTGCTGGGCCACAATATGACCCACTGGAGGATCGACAAGATGGTGGAGGTGAATATTGGAGTCATCAAGCACAAACGTTTGAATACCAGGGGCGTAGATTAATCATAGCCTACTCTGATTTTCTTTTATCGCCTCTCGTTTGCAGATAAAATCGTCATTACATACTGTCAGCTCGATTTCAAGTGTCCCGATTATGATAATTCCAATTACGCAGCCTCGTCAGTTTGCTCCTGTCACCCAGCGTGTCAATTCTTCGGTGATTGTTGTTATAATACATTAGATACATATATTAACAACTCTGCCATTGACCGGTTTGTTTCCCAAATGGTCCATTTAACAACATACTACCAATGTGTCCATGACGTCATTTCTCACAAGAGATATTGGATGATTTCCAAATGTCCGGACACTTGGACAGTACCAAATGATTGTGACCGTAACATAGAACATGTTGATGCTACAATCGGTAATTTGGAAGATAATCTGGCTAGCATTCCAGTTGTGACAGCCGATGGGCGAACATACAGGAATGTCTTTTGCGCGCAATGTCATGGAGAAAATTTATCGAACCTTTCAGCATGGTCATTTCATGCTTATAGATGTACGAATTATCAGACAGATTCAGCGACAAATTTTACACAGACGTTTGTGCATCTCACCGACAATTGTGGATTGGTTACATTTGGTCCACCAGAAGACCATTCATACAGCTCGTTATCTATGATCCCTTGTCATACATCTGCTGTATCGGTCATCGACACATGTGCTGGCCTCGGTGACGAAACTAATGCAGCCATCCAAGATCAATGTTCCTTCATCACTGCACCCATTGAAGTCGACGGGAAGCTGTTCAAAAATACATTTTGTGCTAAATGTTATTTTTCTACCAACTACATCGAAAGGGAGTCATGTAGACAATCAGGTCCTCCCCGTCGACCGGCAACCGGTGTCATGCTGGTACCAATTACGGTGACATTTCATTTTAAAAGTGAATCAGCCGGGGTGTCTATATCCAGAGCTAACCATGAACTTCATAGAACAACTGTAACGTGTAATGACAGTCAGGTGTTTGATCCAATCGTAAACACATGCATATATCTGACCTGTCCTTCTGGATACTCTCTGGATGAAAAAGGTCTTTGTTTGAGATCATCAGACGTTACAAAAAATTATAGCACTTGTGATAAATTTACCGTTGAAATAGTCACCGATGAATTGAAATGGCAGGAGAATATTTCTTGCGCTAGAAAATTTGAAACACTTGTAAATTGCTTACCTGTTGATTTCTCCAAGCTGTTACGTTCGGATATTGCCATATTTAATATTTCGTGCCGTTGGAATGATAATAAACTGCAAGTTTTGACTGCATATACAATGTTCTCGTTGGTAGTAGAGAGACTCTTAGAGAAGAAACAGAACCGTTTAGTGTTAACTTCTGACGAGTGTGCCAAAAGTTTAAACTTTATCGAAATAAGAGCTCATTGTTCCATCTTCCAAACCGATGCACAATGCGATACTCTTTGGCTTAATGAAACTCGGTGGAGTCAGGTTGAGAACACATCGAAAGGAATTTTTGTAAATAATTCTTCCGAATTTGTTAATTCAGCTCAAATTATAGTTCGACATTCGTTTGGATTTTCATCTTTAC
>KN885895.1:17852-34303 GCA_000934455.1 Apostichopus parvimensis | reverse complement strand
TATTCGTTAACGTTATATATGGTAGTTGGGATTTTGAACGTGGCATTAAGTAGTAAGAATACAGCATGGGGAATCTGTGATTGTCAAATGGTAGCACATTTTGTTGGAATTACATTTTGGATTCATTAATTTCCATTGTGATACTGTTTTTAAATTTTCTTGTGACGGCTAGGTAACGTTTTCTTCAAAACTTAAAAAAAATCTTGAAAGGATAAATGGCAATATAAAATGGGCTATGATATTGAAATGCAATCACCACTGACCTATATTTCAAAAGCGTTGAGGTGCAATTTCCGTTGGACAGTGGTTTTGTCACAAGCCATGACATAAAGTGAAATAATTCACAAGTATATAAAAGATGTGGTGATAACCATGGCTTCGTCCAGAGAGGGACCCGAGCCAGCCCAATCCTCATTGGAAAGTTTTTGACACTAAACTTTAGCAACAGACATTAGCTTATTACATTGATCGTAACAAGGTAAACAGCGGACATAAATTATAGCCAAAAAATACAAAAACAAAACAGGGAGGGGGGAGGAGGTTAGAAGGTAAATATCGAATATGCTACCGACATAGAGGATGTGTGAGAAACCCTTTATAAATTGTAACTAATGCACGCTTCGTGCAAGTACATTAGTTACAAATTAACAAGGATTTCTTATACACCTCTATGTCGGTATAGCATGTTCAATATCTACCTTCTATCCCCCTCCACCTCCCCCCCCCCCCCCCCCCCGGTTTTGTATTTTTGTTTTCTTTTTGTTGCTATAATTTATTTTAATGATTTTTATACAATAGCAACATGGAGATCATGGTTTCATTCTTATTTACTTAGAATACAATCATCAATTTTATGACTTTTCTCGATCACACACGTTTAAGTACATATTGTGTGTGTGTCCTAAAATAATAATAGGCCTACAGGATATTCTATGGTTACGCAGCCTACACGTATAGATCTATGGAGGAAACTTTCATACTTCCTGGTTTGTATAGAGCATGGTTCGAAAGCGAAAATATGTATGCCAAGTCGTAAAAAGTATAATAGGCCTATACGTTTATATGTATTTACATATATATACTGATTTTTAGACGTATGAGATGTTTCAATGACGGCATAGATAAACTTCAGCTTTAAATTAGAATTCAGAAAAGAAGGAGAGAACAGAGTGACTTAATCGTAAATAATTTATGAGAGGAAATCTCCCGAGAATGGGCCATAATTTTGAGTGCGTTTAAATTATTTGTTGTGAGATTATTAATTAGCACTCATAAACTATTTCGTTATAAATTAACCGTGTAGTTTTTCCGATAGTTTCAACAAGATATGAAGCAGGATCGCGACTTTACCAACGTTACATGATATTTTGCATCAAATACATTTTAAGTTTAAAATTTCACGAAAATGTGGAGCGTGACCGGTGGAATCGATTCTCGATTTTATCCGGTAGTTACGTCCATTTTGTTTATTTGTAATCTTGAGTTGTACAGAGCTGAAGACGATGCCTCTGTGCCTGGTGAGTTGCTATTTATTCTTGTGTGATTCAGTTTATATGAACTGTAACGTCCATGTGTATCAAACAGTCATTAAAGACAATTTATGTTACGATGTAACCTTGTGTCAACCTTCTTTACTCCAGGAAGTGGATCTTATAGAATGTGATGTCGGCATAGATGTTCGTCATGTCAAATCTGCACCTTCCTCTTATCATATTTTGTGTTTATTTGCCCTTAAAATGTGATGTAGTTTGGAATGTTTTCTTGGTCAATGTTCCTTTCATTTAGAATTCATACGCAACTAATTGTTTCGTAAGAATAAGATTTTCTTTAGCGGTTCAATGATCATGTGCATAGGCGTAGGAGCCCAACATCATATAGGCATGCATCGGTTATTACATCGCATGCCAATGACATACAATCATTTGCCGTCTTATTACCCTTCCATATTGGTTATCATTTTTGGGGAAGTTGTTAAAATAATATTGATAATAATAATATAAGTTTAACCATTGAAAAACACATTGTGCAATTTATTTTTCTTTCAGTAGGTGCCCAAAAATTATCAGCATATTGCCCGAATTTTCACAAGAATATTTGGTTGGGGCTGCAGCCCCCCTCCCCCACCTCCTACGCATATGATTCATTTGTACATTATAAAGAAAACAAAAGCAATTTAGATCAATGTCCATGATGCAATCTCTAACTATTCTGTTGCCAACTGCATTTATAAAACTTTTGTTGTTCCAACAACTCGTATTTTACATTAATTTCAACTTAATTTGTCATAAAATGCTCCATTCTATTTACAAAAACCATTATCCTATCCTACTTACCTTGCTGTAATTCTGAATGGGCCAACAATATTCTTCTCGACTGCAGGGACTAACATAACAAAGATCTCCTCTCTTTCTCACAGCAATCCTCATTTCGTTAAACTAAACACCCTCAATATTTGTGACACCAACATTCAGTCAAAATATACAACCAAGTTTTTCCTTTCGAGTTTTGAAACGGGGCTCTAGCTAAACATTTCAACCTCTTTTCAGCAAACATCATTCCGTTCCACAACCACAACACTAGATTCAGCAAACTCTCTCAGCATTCCTGTAAATCGTTCCAATCAGAATTATGTCTGTTTGAAATGTCCTAAGATCTGGAACTCTTTGATTGACCGTCTTAAGTCTGTACATACCATTGATAACTTTAACAGACGTTATAAAGCTCTTTTGTTATTCATAAATTTAATAGAATTTCCTGTCTTTTATCTGGTAATATTTTTTCTAGTTCACTGTAGTCTGGCTTCGTAGAGATTTGGATACATAGTGTGGTGAACGGGTGGAATGTCTTTAGATTTATTTGTTTGTCCATTCTTACGCCATACCTTTTTCACTTTTCCCTGTTCTCCTTGTAACTTCCATTTCACAAGTTTTCTTGTTAAAATGTCTTAGTAGTCCCCTCAGTCAATCAATTATATTTCCACTGTTTGTTCTACCATTGTGATTTAACACCAGGGATGTGCCCAGGATTTCCTGAGTGCCGGGTATACTGATCGCCGTCCTGGGGGAGGGGTCTAAGGGGGAGGGGGAGATTTTTGAAGGTGCTCAGATGTCAAATGCTGGCACTTGTGTAGCTTTTTAAGCATACATTACTTTTGCTAACAATTTACATTCTTTAATTTTTATTTAGTGATTTATATTACGTACCTGGTAAAAGTTATTAGTTTTTACAAGGGACCGATTGAGAGCCGTTAGTAATGTTCCTCGCATGAGTAGCTGATGCATTAATAGTCTGTATGATGTTGGCATAGGCTAGGCCTAATTTATGTTGAATATATTGTTAGGAATGTCGCGATGTTAGATGAAAATAGTACTGGGCGGGATTCACGATTTTTAGACAGTGCTGGGCGGTAATTTTTAGTGCTGGGCGGGGCCGCCTAGTGCCGCCCAGCGTGGGCACATTCCTGAACACCTATAGTGTTTTTTATTTATTGTCAGAATTGATGTTTTCACACTATTATGTTTCAAACTTGATTGATTGATTGATTGAAATATCATCGAATGACTTGAAAGTGTGTACTTTCTCTGCTATCTCCCCCAGCATTGATACAAGGGCGGTATTGCAGAGACGACTTCGAGTGTAGGTCAGAATGTGATTCTTACTTGGAGGCCTCATACCGCTGTTCATGTCATCCCGCGTGTTCGATATTTCGAGATTGTTGTTACAACTTCGATGAACATAGTAAGAACTGTCATCTCGAGAATAATGCTGACCACTTTGTATCTGAAGTCATGCAGCCCTATGTAGAACATTACCAGTGTGCAAGAGATGTAATTACAAAGAAAAGATACTGGATGGTCTCAAAATGTCCCGAATCTTGGGTGGGACCAAATCGATGTGACGTCACTGATGAAGATACAGAAATAGTGGTTGGGAGATTAGAAGACAATCTGTCTAGTGTTCCAATGGTATCTCCTGATGGGGTTACTTTCAGGAATATATATTGCGCAATTTGTCACAATCAAGAACAGTCCAATCTTACTGCTTGGTCGTTTACAGCCAAAAAATGTGACAATAACACTTTCAAATCGAAAACAGCTCTAACAACGGCGGAAAAAGTTGTCTTTCTCAAAGAAAAATGTGAGGTTGTCTCTTTTCTACCTCCAACTAACCATCCGCATTACCAAATATCCATAATTCCATGTCACGCGGTTAATGATGACGTCATTGAAACTTGTAATGAATATGTAACGGATGATGATGTAATCAACAACTGTTCAATGATTTCTGCGCCGATTACAACCTCAGATAGAAATTCCTACAAAAATAAAGAATGTCTAAATTGCTCATATTATTCCCAAAATGTAAGTATAAACCTTCGCGAGATTTGCAAGACCAACAGAATTCCACCTCCAAAAATACCTTGTCCAATTAACAAATATACTGGACTTCCAAACTGCCCATTGGTAGCAAGTCCAAATCTAGTGCCAATATCAATAACATTTAATTTCGGAGGACAAAATGGCGGAATATCGATAATATTAGGAGATGAAGAAATCGAAACCACATACGTGGAATGTGACGTAGGAGAGGTATATGACCCTATTGCATCCGAGTGTATACTTATGTCATGTCCGAATGGTTATGTATTGATTGACATGAATTGTGTAGAAACTCAATCAATTGTTTACAAGAACGATACAAGCCCGTGTGACCAATTTTCAATCAACATTACAGTGGAAACACAACTAACAAACCCTTGCCAAGAATACTTCAAGAATGTTACTGATTGTCTCCCAAAGAGCTTAATATCACCTACCGACTTATTCGAGAATTCCTGTTATTCTTTGAAGGAAACCACAATTTATGTATATCAAACCAACCTTGCATCCACTGAAGTATTTCGAAAAATAATCTCTCCCTTTTCCGTGAGTGGAGAACAGTCATTTGGGCAATCATTTTGTCGTGACGTAATCGTTCTCCATGTCAATGCGCAATGCGCACTTAATTCTTCGATCTCAACGTTAGAATGCGACCCTACTTGGATGAATTCTTCACTGTGGTCTCTCAACGGCAATTCAACAAATGTGTTTTTCATTGAAACAGCAGAGTTTGTCACTTTAAACGAAGTGAAATTTCGTCATAATGTAGACTTCGCAGTTGACCCAAAAGAAAGTACCAGAGAGACAACAGAGGTACAAAGATGTAAACTTGTACAAGATCAGAAAACTACCTGTCCGTTTATAATGATGGAAGCTTCCGACTTTAAAGCAGAGAGCAATGAATCTGATGTCTTAGTTTATATCTACAACACCAGTGTGCGTTTCACACCCGAAATGTACATTCATCACAACAATGGAAGTATACAAGTTTGTAATTTCTTGCAAGAAACTGGTGAGAAGTATATCATATTCTTCCCTACTTATACAACTCTGGAAATTATATTGACAACGATTGGTTTATCTCTATCCATTATTGCCCTCCTTTTCAGCCTTTTGACATATGCCATATTCCACTCATTGAGAGCTCGCATGGCATGCGTTCACAACATCCTACTCTGTGTGTTCCTTCTCATTGCCGATATACTTCTCCTATTGGCGGGTTGGGCTACTACGTCACCAGTCTTCTGTTCGTTGGTGTCAGGATTTGGACATTTCTTTTGGCTAGCAGTTTTCTCAACCAGCACTGTTCGTGGATTTGATATGTATCTGACATTCAGAAATAGTTACAAACCATCAGACAAGGGAGTACCAACCACCACTAAGGTGGTTATCCACATTACGCGTTGCATTCTGGTTCCTGTCCTTATCTCCGGAACACTATTGACGCTTTTTCTCATAAACGATAACCGGTATGGTGTTTCATACGGCACAGTACATGGATGTTGGATTGGTGGGCCAATGATCAATTTATTGGCGTTCGGAATTCCTCTGTCATTTTCTATAGTGGTTAACTTATTTTTCTTTACTTATGTGACATCAGCCATATGTAAACAGAAGTGCAGCAATAACTTCATCCGAAGGAACATAAGCAGCTCTCAGAAACGTGAAATTATCATTTACGCAAAGGTAAGATAACATTGCTCCCGTATATAATTGGAATCCAATTTATGCATGAGGCTATTACGTAATAGCTCAATGATTTATGGTAAATAGAGAGAATACAGTGGGCCAACAAGTAACGGTAGGTAGCACACAAGAAAGAATCGAAATGCTTTGAAGGGCAGTTATTAGAGCATCGAAATATGCTAGGAATCAAGAAATGGTCACTCATGTCCAAATGAGTTCGGCTTTTACAACAACTCTCAATGCATAAAGTTTCATTGAAGTTGTTTTATATGTCTAGTGCAGTTGTTTCCCACTTTTGGGGGCAATTTACCCCCGGGGGGTAATGAGCCTGGGTTTTTCGGGGGTGTGGGTAGATAAAATACATTATAATAGAAGCATTAGAGCATAGCCATTCCATCGTCATAGGAATGAGAACAATGGAACGCAATCGGTTGGAGACGGGGGGGGGGGGGGGGGGGGTGTGTCAGTGTATTGAATTTGTAACATGTCACCCGCGAGAGATCACTATTTTACTTTCTATCATATTTTAGAGACAATACTATAGTGTTCTCAATGTCTTCGGTTGGGGGGGGGGGGGGGGTTGATGTCAATGGTTGAAAACCACTAGTCTATAGTAACTCTCAATAATGTCTTGAAAAACCAGAAAAGTAGTTTTTTCGCAAAAGCAATAGCTATGTCTAACCCGAAGGTAACACTGATGAACCTAGAAAGGTTGACGATCAACATCAAGCCATCGCATGGCAGACCCGTGTCAATATCAGTTAGGCTGCGTCTGGGCCCCGACTACCAAGTCGCACGCTACAAGAAGTAGAACAGTCATGTGACGATGTATTCATCCCGAACAAATTCTTTACAGCGAATCATTTTCTATTAAACTTTATGATAAAAAAATAACATAGTTTTCGTTTTGGTATATATATAAATTGTGTCTATGTGTCATCGATATTTCTTTGTAAAACTGAGCCTAAGAATTCAGTGAAAATGTCACATTTCATTTTTGATCATTTGTTTCCAGATATTTATGGACCTCAGCTTAACCTGGATCACTGGATTTGTAGCTTGGTTCACAAATCTCCAAGTGTTTTGGTATTTGTTCACCATTTTGACGTCATCGCATGGAGTTCTCATCTTTCTGGCTTTTACTTGCAAAGCTCGGATTTGGAAATTGTGGTCTAATCTTCTCAAAGGAAGGAAAGATACAGTTAGCAGCAGTTCTACTTTCTTGACCCGCGTGAAGATAACGAGTAGTAAACCTAAGTGAAACCCGTAAACTCGAAGATTGTTATTGTCATACATATTGGAGAGTGATTGCAAGCAATATCAGTAATATATTGCGGGAAGTTGAACTACTTATGTGAAATACTGCTGTATCATGCATGCTTTATGTACAAAATATTTCTGCTTAAGTATAATGTATTTGTACTTAAGTAAAATATATTTCTACTTAAGTGGGAGAGCATATTTTTCTTAAGTTTAAGTATAAATTTATTACACGGTGAGCTTTGCTAATTCCACTGGTGGTATACTGGTGGTATTGTGTATTACCGTACTTAAGTGAAATTGTGGTGTTCTTTACACCTAAGCAAAATCGCATTCTACTTAAGTGAAATAATACTTAACTAAAGTGAAAGTGAACTTTACTTTAATAAGCAGCATATAATATTTTTTAATTCAAATACTACTAAGCTTAAGTATAATCTATGGAATTAAGTAAAATACACTTATTGAGATTAAGTACAATTAAGCTTAAATAATATACATTTGTACTTAAGGGGAATTAATTTCATTTAAGCTTAATTGTATTTTACTAAAGTGGTGTTTATCCTACTGAGAACAGGAAGGAAAACGTTAAAACGGCTTGCCATTAAGGGCTCCGTCTGTATATGGTTGTCTCTTTGTCTGTCTGTATGTATGTCTGTCCATCAGTCCGTTTCCCTTACTGTTTCCGCGATGCAAGTACAGCTCCATATGGTAAACGTTATCACAAATAATTCGATTTGGGCAGAAAAGTATATGTGAACGCAATCGCAGGAGCTTCACATGAACATTGTCAATAGATTTTAGAATGTGGTATATTCATTCAACATTACTATAGAAATGGTATCTAAGGGAAATAGCGGGCGCTCTTGAAATTCACTAAAAGCACTTATTATCTCTCAATTATTATGTTTACCCTCAAACAGAACAGAGTGAAAGTTGTGATAAAGACGAGTAAACTTTGCTGAGGAATTCTGGTTATTGTTTTGATGAAAGTCGTTAGGGGACCATCTTTTGTAGGCCTAAATATTTCTTCGTTGTTGTATATTTATAGCATTAAAGTTGCAGAGAAAGAAAAAGTTTTACCAAACCCATGTGTTGTTTCGTTATCTCTCGTTTTCTAGTGATTTTCTTGGCGGTGGTCGTAGTGGTGGTAGGGAGGAGGTTGTGTTCAATCTTGGGGACTTGCGGTAAGACCAGAATGGCACACACATGTCTCGAAAACCTTCAGTAAAATGGTAGGATGCTATTTAACAATACCTTGGCTAAACATGGTACATTAAAAAAGGCACACACTTTCCACTTTCCTTGCTGTTTTTCATAATTGTTTCTTCACATGGCAGGGGCATAACAATCCGCGTGATAGAGGGGGGCACTTATCCCGTCTAACGTCAGTTCGCTGAATAACACTAGCAGCCTGCAGTCCCAAAAAAGTAACATATAGGAGGGGTCATTTGTTTGGGGGGGGGGTGAACTTCCTCCCAATGACTTGCTAACCAACTATATAAACATGGCGGTTCGTCGTGAAGAAGATTGTTCTACTTATCAGGTACAAACAGAATGCAGTCATTTTTGTTATGATATTTGTTACCAGATGAGTTTTAACTTCTTTTACCATACGTGTGGGAACTTGGGGCAGGTGTTTGCTTCTGTCTTAGCCCCCCCCCCCTCCCCCTTCTTTCCTCCTTTATACCTTTCTATCTAGAGATGAGCTATTTTATTGTTGTATCATACCAATGGACTCGAATGGAAAAGAATAACATGGTCAAGTTCTCATTTTTCATATAGGCCTACCATGGTAAGTTGAGATATCTTGGAAGACATTTAAAAACTATTGGATACCACATTTTCTTGTACAGAAACCTCTTTCGACGAATTGATTCACTGCGTTAATTTCTTATTACTGTAAAGTGGGTTAATACCAACGTCTGTTTCACAACTTAGTTTAAACAAAACATAACGAACTAAAGCAACTTAGCATGCGCTTCCGAAGGAAATGCCTTGGTATGTTGTTATGTATGAATGTTTCTGTAGAATGTATTAACATCCACGTAATTCAGGAAAGGTCTACCAAATCAGGACATTCGCGGATTAACTTTGATGAAAGACTTAATGTTAACCAAATTAGCGTTTAAAAGACAAATAATTTGTCAGATATGGTAGAGCTTATAGATGACAGTTATTGAAGGTACCTCCACATCCATTAGTCATATAGCTTAAATATGCAGTCATGCATGTTAGAATCGAAAAACTAACGCCCGCCGTGAAGGCTCGTCCTTTAGTGTGTAAATCTCTGCTGTCCCCTCGTCGAAGCATAATGTGTGTTATACATGTATATAGTGATGTATAATAAGGACACACGCGTTACAACATTTCAGCGTTCAGTCATTTTTTATAACTTATTCCGTTTTAACCGCCCGTACACTCCTATAAGTCCTCCCTCCCTTGCCTCAAGAATCGGAATTTTCTCCCGGTTCATCGAACGCATAAATTTGTAAACATGCAGTAAGAGAAAAGCAAAGCATTATAAAATTCAACGTTCTTTTATAGTCTATTCGTTTAACAACACCATGCAGTCCACGTACTCACCCCCTCCCCCTCCCCCATTATAGCTGCACAGACTAGATCCAAATCCGAAATCAGACATACAAATGTGAATGACGTGTAAAATCATTATTTGTTTCAGCTCGTTGAGCGATGAATTCATTTATAGGTCATTCCATTTATACTCTAGCCTTTCACTCCTAAGGCCCCTCACCCTTCCTCTCCCCGTTACTGGTTCACTGAATAAAGTCCTGTGTTTCGTAATCAGAAAACGAACTCTCATATTTTTCTTTCCACTATGCGTAAAATTATCATTTCTCTCAGTTCATTGTACGCTGAATTCGAACCGACCTTCGACTGAGTCAGCAATTAACTGCTAACTCGATTGTCAACCCGTTTCTCCTTGATTAACGTGTAAGTATATAAACCCTGGCTCAGTTCGCTATTACTTCCAAAAAAAAACAATTGGTTCAAGTTTTGAGATTTACGTCGGCATGTGTGAACCTAAATCAGTACTTGTTATTGTATAATATGCCTATAATTCAACTTCTCTCTAAAAACCAGCGTGAAGATTTATACACTCGACAATAATTCCTTCATTTTTCTCTCTATATGGGAGTTCCTTCACCTCTGGATGTTGGATGATATTAATTTCAAGTACCAGTTGGCAGAGAATTCAATTTCGAATCATTTAGATTAGCCTAACTTTTCATCACACCGCGTACTATATAGGCTATGTGTATAGGTTTGTGTCAAGATATTTGCTGTATACAAATTGTGACGACAATATCGCAGTAGTAGCATGCTTGCTCCAAGGCATCAATCTTAAATGATCATAATTTAAAGGAAAGAAAAACATACTGCGAACAGTCTTAATTTCACATTCTATTACAAAGTGGTAATGTAAGAAGACGTGCTGTTAACACCATGCAAATCTAAAATACATGTGAGACACACTGAATCTTACACATGTATGCCAAACATATAGACAGTCAGAGAAAATAACAGGAAGGAAGAATGCAGTAGAATATAGAATAAAACAAGTAATTATACATATGAAAAAATGTCATATTCATATATAAAGAGGATCGAAACAACAAACCAAACCACGTAGTGCTAAACTGATTAATACTGTATAGGCTAACCATATAGGAAAAGAGAAGTCAATGTACATAAAATATCGTGTAAATGTAATCTCAATCGGTACCACTGTATTAAGTTAAACATATCACAGGATACAGTTTACTCTTTAATTATCCTTTCCTCTTCTCCTTCCACTTTTCCTTTTTTTTCCAATCCCTTCAGCCCCCCCCCCTTCCCCCACCCTCCCCTCCTATAACACATGCTTAGTTACACTACACGACTTTATACCTTCTATTTGCACATCACACAACAGCATTCCAAATATAGAGTATTGATTTACGAGCTGTAATTTACAATGTATGCCAACAGTTTCAAGTTAAAAGGTTAGTAATGACGCAAATTTGAGGAAGTGTAAAATACAACGACCAAAACTTCACAGTGGACGTGCATAGAAAGCTGCTCACACTCTCTTTCAAAGAACGGAGTTTTAAAAATAGAAGATAAAAAGGAAAGGAAAAGAAAACGAAATGCTTTGAATTGTGACCAATTATGAAATAAACTAGTCAATGATATATGCTTCTCCTGCTTCTTGTGAGACCTATGTGGACCATTTTTTGACAAGTTTATACAATAACTTGATGTCACGTGACATACTGGTTTTAGCTTAAACGATGGAAAGAAATACTGGAACAACATATAGGAAGTTATAGATGTAAGCACATAGTCCACCTTTAAGATATCCTAAGGTCTCCCAGGACCCGTAGCCAGGACATCTGAGCTGGAGTGCACCAACGATTTAAGGAGGGGCAAAATAACCCATGCCTTGAACTTGAGAGGGTACAATAGTCCGCATGGGGGGGGGGGGTACGGTCCCATGTGCCCCGGCATGGCTACGTGCCTAGCCGTCCCTGGGATCGAAGATTTTGGGCTATATTTTAAATCATGATTAAATGTCTATCGATCAAAAGGAACATTTATAGGGTGAACTAATTCCGTAAGAAATATAAACCAGTCTGGCTGAATCTTCAAACTTAACATATCGTTATACTTATATAGTTATATACATGACCTTGCCAGGGCTTGCTACCCAGTGTGACCATAACTTCACTGCTCGGACCTGCCAATGACACAGCATGCCAATCTGGGTCCAGCGTGACCGGTGGTTCGGCTATCTGGAAATCCACCGAGTCCAAGATCGTCTTCACCGGCATGGATCTAGGTTTACAGAACGAGAAAGGATGTGGTTGATATTAAAAACCATTAAAGTCTCAGAATAAAGTGTATTGATCGACAATTCCAGTCTTACGTTCGATTGTAAATCTTTGCATGTATAAATATCTTAATACCGTACACGTCTTGAAGACTAATTTAGTTTTAGCGAATCAGAGTGTCACTTACAGTACGTACATGTACCTCATTAGAAATCCTGTACTAGTACAACAACGTGGGTAATAGAAGGAGCAGAATTCCCATTGTGTATGAGTACAAGGCTGTTAGCATGAGTATCGGTACTTAATCTCACATTAGCATTTATACTGAATTCCCACATGCCCTCAGTACGAGAATAAGAACAAATCCATGAGGGCGAGTAGGAATATACAAGTAAATGCTATAGGATACAGGTAAATATGCTAGGATTCGAGGATATAGGTAATTATGCTAGGATACTACGAAAATGCGGGCAAGCTGCAAGTTCGCGGTCAAGAGTTGTCCAATTTAACAGTTATTCGAGCATTTCGAGGCCTCAGGCGTGAATCTGCTGCAGTGGCTGGCACCCGTTGCAGTTCCAAGGAAATCGAGCAAGGAACTTCAGGGCACCCGGCGTTTATGATTACTGCAGTGTATCCATGCTGAGGGTGGGTGGTAGTTTCGAACTGACCAATGAAGGGACAGCAAACTCCATTTCGTATATTACAAATTTCATAGAATCTTAGGCAAACGCAGCTCTCCGACACTGCAGAGCAGCAATTTTGAAATAAGTCAATTCGAGAAATTGGCTCTTGATGGGTCCTGAAACTGGGAACATATTGACTGTGGGAATGACTGATAAATCATTAAATAAACAGGGGCGGGTTTGCCTACCACTGGGAACGAGGCGCCGAAGGTCACCAATGTTGAGGTAGTGGTGACGCCGATTTTAGTTCGTCTGTGGCGCCAAATCCGCCGCTTGTTGGAACATCCCAGCGCCGTCGATTCCATTACCGAGCCAATAACACTTATTTATCCTAAGTCCGTTCCTGTCAATCCACCATTTATATATTGGAAGGATACATGGTTCAGAGGTAGGGTTTATTTCTATTTTCAATTAACATTAATTTGTAATTGTTTCTGTTGAAGTTTCAAATTACTTACGACAAACGCTCGTCCAATCACAGAGTTCTCTCCAATCAGACTTGCTACGTTGTCGATCATATCGGTGTTAACTACGCCTTGGTGGTCAGGTTGAACGTTCCCAAGGTCCCCAACGTGACTAATGGGACAGATTTAGAAGACAAATAGCATCATTTTCTTACAGTCACTGAGAGCAAATCTTAAAAAGTATATTCAGGGATAAAAAAATCAGAATATTATTTTGGTTTCAAAACATAAATCGAAAGGACAAATGAATGACGAATTCAAAGTGGAAGCCCCGCAAGCACCTTCCACCTATATCTGTTATATAAACCACCGTATATCACGTTCTTTATGAGAAGCCAGACATCAAGCTCCGTTTATAAGTTTTTGCTCTAAATTCATCACGTTTCAATAGCATCAAGGTCGAAAACATGCAATGACGTCACTTACCGATTGTCATCACCTGGTGCTCCGTGGTCTTTGCCAAATGGATTAAAATGTCCTCCAGTGGACTGACAGCCCTCCTTCAGATCACCGTATGTATGAATATGGAATCCATGGCGGGACCCGAAAGCGGATCGAAACCCGTACATGTAGATGTCAATGTAAAGAGGTCCCCCAGTAGCCTATAATAAACGGAATGATACACGATAAGCATCGTAGCACGAACATCACGTGACCGAAGGATTAGCCCGTCGTCAAAAAGATATTGACTATCACGTAACCCAAATGCTAGACGGGTATACGATCGGTTTGCATTTGTTTCAACCATTTGTTTTAGGATAGTTGTTAGGATAGTTAGATTGTTGTGGATAGGTTATCTGGCCTTCACCACTTATCACTATCTCCAATCCGCCAAGGAAATACCAGCCATTTTTCTTTAACTCATGAATATACAAGATGAAGCCGTTAAGACTTTTACTTCATATAAACTACAGCTAGAGCTCCCTCGGATTACAGCACACAAGACCATTTGAGATTGTAAACATGTTATTTAAGGCCATAAAAGGATTGTGCTTTCCTGTAAAGCTGTGCATTACACGTGAGGGACTAGCCTAATGGTCTGTATGTTATATACGTAGTCCAACCGCTTTTAGTGACGCGCCACAGGTGTTAAACCCAAACACTTTATTAAAGAAATTCATCCAAACCAGAGCACTTGGATGAATAAACAAACTTTATTGTTACGGGACTATGACCATGCATGGGATAATGGCACACCTAACCGGGAGCCCGTGTCAATGGGGGGGGGGGGTGATATGGGATGTATAATACACTTGAGGGAAAGGGAGAACTAAATAAAAGAGTATCCTAAACTGAGTCTCCATGTCCAGTGAATGATGACGGATGGTTTGGCTATTGCCGTGTTATTATTAATCACTGTAAAGGAACAAGAAGTACACACTATAGACAGCATGAACCAATCAAAAAGCTCGAAAGATGTACTTACGTTCTGTTTCATGTTGATGATGCCTGTGATTGGCTGAAAGTAATCCGAATCGAGGTGACTGTTCGGCATTGGCTTACATGTTGCATAGACAAATCCTTCAACTGTGGTGTAAAAAACAACAACAGGAAAAGCATACGTACATGTTGCATGCAAAACAAGTAAAAACATTATAAATGCAACATCAATATAAACCAGCTTCCCCCTACTCTGTTGGGAGTTCACCATTTCTCGCAGGACACTATTTAAAGGGATTGTACTCTGGCCGGCTGATGAAATGAAACACCAACTTTCATGAACTGTTGCATAGTTATGTAACAACAACGTCACGGTCCCCCTACATGTGGGTTTCTATCAAATCTATGAGTAATAACATGAGTGTATCCAGCAATTGTGTGGGGGTGAGTGACATCATCACACCAGTTTTTAAGGACAAGCCAAAAGTAGATGAAAGTCCTTATACAAAATCGTCTTAGTTTTGTTTGAGCTCCATCTTATATAGGCTATACTGTGATATGTATCACGTTTCGAGCACACATTCAATACACGTAATAGGCTTTAACCAAAGGAGAATTTGAAAGAAACATATGTAATAGAAGAAAGCACATAACCTGCAACGCATCCTCAACTTCTTCCCCTCCGGTAGACGACACATATGGAAGCTTCCCCTGAACTTTTTAAGTTGCAATTCTTCCGAATTTTAAAACAATGA
Source organism: Apostichopus parvimensis (assembly GCA_000934455.1). NCBI lineage: Eukaryota > Metazoa > Echinodermata > Holothuroidea > Aspidochirotida > Stichopodidae > Apostichopus > Apostichopus parvimensis. Next base: position 18,861 of record KN885895.1, on the reverse strand, counting down.
GGACGTATGACGGAGGAATTCTTTGGAGTAATATAATAATATAGTCATAGGAATCCGATTAGATTTATAACCAGACACGTGACTTGCCATTTTAGAAATTTTGAAAATTAATAGTTTTGTTGCCCTCTATTTTATTTTCCTTTTTCATTTGTTGTTTTACAAATGACAGAAAGGTGAATAAAGTAATAAATTATTGTCTATTTATAGAAAATGATTTTTTGTTTGTTTTTGGAACCACCGGAAAGGCTATCTAGGTTCCCTTTTTCATTTTCCAAAATTCACACAGTATATCATAGATATCTTTACTTATCAATCTTAGGGGTAAATAAATAAAATATATAACTAATAAACACATAAACTTAAAGCATACTTGTACAAGCCACAGCAGTAACGAACGGACAAACGACACAGTTACGAACAGATTGCAGACAGCATGCCAGTAGGTCTAAGTTACATGCAGTTATAAATAAGAAGCAAATGGAATGCGTTTGCGATTAATATCTGGTATATTTTCTCTGCTTAATTTCTTATTAACACCAGGCAGCGTGATAAACATTCCTGAACTGCATGAAACACAGGTTGCTATTATATATTTAAAAAAAAGAGTTAGTAAATTCGAGGAAACAAATTTCGGGTCTACACGCATACGGACACGAAGACAGACGGAATACGATACATGATAGTCAGTGTATACTAGCAAATAGCTGAGACAAGGCAGAGGAATAAAGGAATTGAAATAAATAGGAATAAAATATTATTATCGAAGTAACTAATTCTGTTTAGAGGTTGACTCGCACATTCTGTTTGTGTACGTCATCAAAAGCTACTTATAACGTTAACAAGTATGTAGGACAGATTTCAGGCATGTCACGCTTGGGAGAGGGCTTGCGCCCTTGTATAGACTTACTGTCACTGCCACCGCAAGGCACCACGTAAGTTACAAGAAACAAACATTGTGCCCTCACGTGTGTCAGTGACCCCACTCACCCCCCCCCCCCCCCCCCCCCCC
>KN885894.1:4153-15573 GCA_000934455.1 Apostichopus parvimensis | reverse complement strand
ATTTTTCATTTTTCTATAGATATAGCTAAAGAAACAGCTATGAACTTAAATTGACTTTCTGCTACAAAGTTGGTATAGGCCTATGCAGAAATTTATTAATTAGCCATTCGTTGTATCTTAGGCATATTTAAAAAAAAAATCAGATTATTATAAAGGTGGGTTCTATGTTTGTAAAGTATGCTACGTCACCGAGACCATCCAGGGTTTCCAGGCTTCCTATAGTACAGGCGAGTAACCATCCTTCATTGTGTGAGGGGAATAGCAACATTTCTTGCCTCTATTTAAGAGTAAGAGATTTTAAATTTACTTCACGCTTGTTACGATATGACTTTTAATGACACATATAAGATCTACCCTTTGTTATGACTTTTCTTGTTGATGGGTGAGGGCAGTGGGGGGGGGGGCGGGGGGGTAGGAATGTTGGGGAGTAGTGTTCCTATACCCTTTGAGAAGGTTTTATTTCGGTTTGTCGGTTTAGGTGCAAAATGGTAATGCAATTTCCATCGTTTTAGCATTGGTATACGACGTGTGATAACGTGTAAGCCATTTGGAACAAAACTTGGAGGAGGGGAGGAGGCACGTGTTCCACAGAGACTACTACGGCCCTGTATATAACAGTTACAAATACAAAATAGTGCGTGTGGATAGATATACGCAGGTATCTCATATCTCAGTGGTGTAAATGGAGATGTTATGTGTTAATAAAGACGACAATCAAGTTACATATGATTATAAGTGTCAATCCCTGAATCAAAGTTAACTTGTTCAGAGAAATTTCATTCTGTATGCTTAGTGTGGCTAATCAGGAAGATCGTTTCGAGAAACATAGCACATAGTGTTATTACAACAAGTGGCCTATCCATGTATATCATATGTGTCATAGTTATTTATTTTCTGTTTGCCCATTCATTTTTTTGTCGTCGTTTCTTCCGGAAACATCTGCTTTGTGTTTACGCGTGAAGGGGAGGGCACTTTGCAACCGTTAAAGAACTTTCGTGTATATATCTATAAATCTGCGTGACGCCATATGAGCAAAATGATTAATACTGGTGAAGTCAATCTCTATTTATGATGGATTGGTCGATTTGTAGATATGTTTGACCGACTAACCACTAGTCTTATTTCATAGCCTTGGAACGCCAAACATTGTCAAGCTTTACACATAATGTATACGATAATGATGTTATTAACATATTACAATGATGATGATGCAGCGACTCGTCGAAATTTTGACTGCATGTTTTCCTTGTTACGATTTTGACAGTTATACTTTACCATAAATTCGCAAATTATTTTTTGTTTTCTCAATGTGATCATATCCCAATATGAATATAGATACTGACTTCAACAGTAACTATTTATACATATTCGTAATAACAAATATTATTATGCCGGCGATTTAAATAGAAAATTAAAGGCGTAATTACGATAGCTGAAGCAGAGATTAATTATGACGTAGTCTATAGTTAATATATGTAGCAAATATATCGGTATATCATGCTTGAATTTTTGCTTGAATTATACATGTAGAGATAGGAAGGAGTAACCATGGATACGGTGAAGCGAACATGCGCAATAGGTTTTCCGTAATGAGTCACTGGATACGGTCAATAGATTAAATGTTTTTAACAGATCATTTTATGATCTTACAAACCCTGTCGCAATAAATATGGTTACCGAGATGCCTGTAAAGAAACCACTTCTTATACTCCAACAAACCTATTTGAACAGGTGGGGAGGTGGAGAGGGGTGTGTAGGGGGGGGGGGCAGTCTCGGGGAATCGATGATCATTTGCTTGTTGCAGTAAGTTTTTGCTCTCACCGAATGGTTTTTCTAATATGTCTGGTTCCCGATTGGCTGCTTCATCGTTCCCATACACAGCAGTAGCGGAGCGTCCATACAGTCAGGGGGCGGATGCCCCCCCTGACGGACTCAAATGGACTGCTGGCGCCCTTTTCAGCTTTTTACCACTTTTTACTTATTTACGATTATTGACTTTTTTATTGCGCTCTCATCTACCTATTGACATTTGTCACATTTTGTTGGTGTAATTTTCTGACAAAATGGCGATAACACCTATTTATTCTTCGTTTATCTGCAAATAAGCAAGGCCCGGAAAGGGTCATTTCCGGCGATCTAGAGTGTATCTTTACTCAAAAAATTTCTGTACGCTCCGCGCCAACCAATGGTGGCGCTCCGCTTAGATAGTGTCGAAAGCGCCCCTACAGACTATTCTCGCCCCCCCCCCCTGACCAACACCCCTAGCTCCGCCACTGATACACAGCCGACCAATTCGTTACGAGTCCAATTCTTGCTGGATTTAGAGTTTCATAGCTTTCTATACAGAGATTGATGAGTATACTGTAATAGTGCATTGAAAATGATCGAGTGGCTTCCTGAAAATAACATGAGAATTGCAGTTGTGACGAGGTCTTTACTTTATAATTAAACATATTTATCTGTGGTTCAAATGTAATATAACATGGGATTGGGGGCAAAGCTGTCATCAATATAAAATGGACTCAATGAAAAATGTTTATATCTCAGCAACGTGACAAGTTACCAAGATAAGTCTGGAACTAATGAGGAATCATGATTTTGGTCATTGGTACTAACTTGATGTATATATTAAAAACATATCATTCCCATTCTTTGCTCAAATAATTTCAAAGCAGGAAATTTTTTTTTCTCCTTTTATAGGTCATCGTCTACCTAGATGGCCTAGCTTCGTGGACGGGGTGTTGGTGGAGGGATCCTCCGGTCTCCCTCTTGTGCCTTCTAACAACAACAACCACTCCACTCCCGCTGCCTTCAACCACCACCTTGGAGTACCAACCATCCGACCAGGAACAACAACTGCAAGAGAGTAAGCACAGGTGAGAGGAAATCTATCCAGGAAGGGGTAAGAAGTGGCCCCATCTACTTATAATCCATCAAAATGGTGACTTTTGCGTGTCTGTCATATATACTTATTTTCTCAATCACAATGTAAAGTAATTCTTGTATGAATCTCAAAACGATATTGTATCAGTTTAGTCTGGTAGGATACCAGTAATGCTAAGGTTGCAATCGTGCTCGATGAAATAAATTTGTCAAAGAAAAGTAAATGGCGACACAATCGTATAAGGAAATTACTGTTATCAAGTTGTTTCTATTCTTTTCATCCTCTTTCCCTCTTTATGATAAACAGCTCACCTACCGAAGAACTGCGTGCAACAGTCGTTCTCTGCAACCAAATCATCGCCGACCTCGTAGACAAGAAACTTTTAAAGTTTGAAAAGGTTCAGCGTGGAGTATTTAGAAAACGATCGGTCAGCCATCACCGAGAGCGGGATGACGTCATACGCGTCCTAAGACGGCTTAGCGAAGAAAGCCGTCAATTGGTAAAGATCCATCACGATATGGCATGTCAGCTGAAATTCAAACAACGGGATCAGAAGATCCTTGAGAAAGCTGTGACCAGTTTCGGCAAAGAGATAAAAGCCAATGTTGCCGTGCATCACGTAATGAAGGATGACCTCGGGTCAATGACCGTACAGTGTCGAGAGCTGGAGAACCATCTCAAGGAGACCAATATTAGGTAGGTGTTGAATAAGTTTTATTGTTATTAAAACTTTTATTTCGATAACACTGAGAAAGGAAGACAATAAGCGATAACACAAAAAATATTGTAATTTTAATGTATGATTATATAAACACAACATAACAATGTACACACTATGTCATTAAATTGGATGAAATGAAATACAGCATTTCATTGAGATCTTCTGAGAATAAAAGTTATTTCAATTCGTTTAAATAGAGTACTTAGGGAACGTTCGTAAGCAGTGACGTAAAGAAATAAAAGAAGGGCTAAAAGAACTATAAAAGGAAACAACTAAGGCTAAGTAATGAATGGGTAAGTTTCATCTTTTTCTTGGGGGGGGGGGGTGATGGGGTTACATTATTATAAACCACTTACGTATAGCAGAGCATGCAGAGAACCAAAACACAGTAGGCTACACCTACAGAGTTATAACATAAATCATACAACAAAGTGAGAAATATATCATGGGCTATATTTCAGATTTTAGTACGCAATGAATTGATCACTCTAGGCAGAAATTTAATCTTGATAAGTTATAGTCCAAGAATAAGGGGAAAAGACTGCTAGTTTAAAATAAATCTATTACTTTTCCGGTTATTACAGATATTCGGATTTAAAATATGTTAATCTCTGAAAGGCTACTTTAAGGCTAAATTATATGATGACGTCAATACACACCTCCACCAAAACACCAATAAGGGTCTTGTACTCAATGTAATGCATCCACACACCAAGTATGAGAAGTATCCACGCTTCTCATCGTTAGATATCATGTAAAAGGATTTTCAGAGTTTGACCTCTGGTGACCTCAAATAACATTGGACCTCACAAGCAACAGGATTCTTGGAAAAAAATCTACTCGCCAAAAATGCAAAATTCTCTCGGCACTATGATCGCTGTTCAAGTCCCCATAGTACAGATCTACAAATCAATACTTTCTATGAACAAAATGTTAGGTACTAATTGCACATTGGAAAGATATGTTTCTGTGCAGTGTTAATGTTAAACATTTTTTTCCCGCAAAAATAAGTGTTGAACAAAGTAAAACTCATAAATAAGTAGCTAGGCCTTCTGTAGTGTCTCAAACAATTAAAAATAAATATCTGCAACAATTCCTACGAAGATAGCTTGGCTTTCTGAGAAAAATACTATTGTAATGGGACGTAACGCACATGTTATCTAATAGGCTGATCGGTTGGAAACACTGTAGATTATGAAACAAGGTTCTCTCAATTTGACTTCTGGTGACTCCAAATTACCTTCGACCGCCACAAAAAAACCAATAGGCTTCTTCTACGTTATGTTGTACTTCTTCAAACGAAATATGTTCCAAGCTTCCCTTCTTGAGATATCGCGTGTACAGGGTTTTCACAATTTGACACCTAGTGACCCAACGAACTTTGACCGCCACTCTAAACAATAGGCGGCTTCCAATCAATGTGGTACTCCTTCACACTATATATTAGTATGTACAATATTTTCTGCTTGAGATATCGTGTCTACAGGGTTTCACTACTTGACCACTAGTGACCTCAAATGACCTTTGACGTCGACAACAAGTAATAGGCTTCTTCTACTGAATGTGTTACTCGTACACAAGAAATATGAGATTGGCCCAAGCTCCTCTTCTTGAGATTTCGTGTTTACAAGGTTTTAAAATTTGACCCTTGGTGACCCCAAATGACATTTGACCTCCACCAAAAACAATTGTCTCTTACTCCTAAATGTGGTTCTCCTACACACGAAATATGATATTGTCCAAGCTTCCCTTCTTGAGATATTGTGTTTACAAGCAAGGCGTCACACACACGCACGCACGCACGCGTACACGCACAAATACAAAATAAACATGGTCTTGCAAAAACAAAAATGATAATTGTGATACTTTCAATAAATTCAGTTTACCATCTTGGATAGAATTTTTAAGTTTCATGGAATTGATCTCCTATGCGAGTACTACAGTCCTTATATTTACATATACATTTATTTAATGAATAAATATACAATAACATGAAAGGCGTCACATTGCATTGGCATTATGACATCACACATTGGTCATAGTGGAATTATGACATCAGAAAATTACAATATGACCACCATCTGACCTTAGCAGACTTATTTTTTCTTACTATCGTTCGTCAGGGCTGTTGATAATCATCAGGAACTGTATCTTCATCTCATAAGATAAAGATTAAGGATCCGTTTCATCTTAAAGTTTCTAGTTGTTTCTGCAAATATTGATTACTCTCTCCTCATCGGCTGCCTTTGATATTCGATTCAGTGTGGTGTATTGCTCTGGATATTCGTTTCTTTCATGTATGTTTTCGTGGTTGACTTCATTCTCGCATCTGTTGGAAAGAACATTCATAAAGTTACAAACGTTGATCCAGTTCTCCATACGTTTCAAGCACATTTATAATGCTCAAACAAGTCATATTAGATGTAGATTGTTTGTGTTATGTTTTTCAGCAAAAAAATCCCTTCTTTTCTGTTCTTTTCTTGTTTTTTCTTTTCTTCTTTCCTCTTTGCCTATTCTGTTCTCTTTTCTGTTTCTGTTTTATTTCTTTTAAATCAACTTAAGTTGGCATTGCGATATCTTGTCAATAACAAAACCATGCATGATCTCGTTAGAATTCTTTAATCTTTCTTTTATGATCCCGTATAGGAAATAGTGAACAAGTTGTGCTCTTTAGTTTCATGTTGTTGGGTTTGGGAAATACCTTCTATAATTACTTGAGCTAAATTCAATCGAAAACTATTTTTATAGTTGTTAATATAACACACTATTTGGTCATACATAAAGTCAATACAGGAAGATAATATCCTTGGCGATATTGTCCCAGTTTAATTACCCTTACATGTCGTTACATCAGAGTATCCTGTAATATATAGTAATATTAAAGTAAGAAACACTGAGATATACTCACCAGACCATAACAAAGAATCTTTCTTGACGCAAATGTAGCTACAAGTAGCTTCTCTCCCTCCTCTGTCATCAATGTTGTCATACACCGTGCTCTATCTTCTGTCCGTTTGGTTGTCAACAATTGCTGACCATCTTGACTATACTGTGCGATGATACGTTTTCCAGTACTATACTGTGTATCTGACCACAATATGTATACAAAACCGTCCCTGTCTTTACATATACTCCAAGGATACCAAGTCCGCCCGTCAATATCTGGTTTCGGAAGCTCGTATAGTAACTCTGCTTCTGTTTTAGATGTATCCATGGTTACAGCGTATGAACATCTACTATCTAAATCGCATATCAGCAGAACGCCTTCATGATAAAGGATATCTCGTGACCATTTCATAACCTCTGGCAGCTTCAGAGTTCGAATGAAATTCAATTCTTCATCAAATATAAATAGCAATCCAGTATTTCGTGAACCTACAATAATGTGGCCACGTATAGAATCAGTAGTTATACAAGTCGCATACGGCGTACCCACCGTTTTGATATCATCAAAGAGGGACGTTATGTTATTTTGAGTAAAGGACCCATCTTGAATATTATAAACACCAACCTGATTGGATCCACAAACCGAAGCTATCTTATCACGTGATATAGCAGCACTATGACGATTGGGATAAAGAGAGCTTCCTTTAACTCTATCTATCTTGTTGTGAAGAATCTGACATCCTTGTCTGTTGATGACAGTGATAAATGAATGGTCATCTGATAACCTCCCAGAGATGACGATGTTACCAGAGCCAGTACTTGTTATACCATTTAACCGAAACCAAGCAGATTTGATCACATCAACATCAACTACAGATTCTACATTATCCGATATATTTACTCTATCAATACACATTATTGGTAAATCATCCGATGTTATATCAGATAAAGATTCAATTTCTGAAAAATCTTTCATTATATCCTCAACCAGAGGTTCACTCGCTGCTCTGATACCAGGAATACACTGTGCGTCTGTCCAGTGGTTATATGATTCAAGGACACTCGAAGATATCGTAGACAAATTTTCAAACTTATTGACCCATTGATTACAAAGATCTGATAATTTTTGTGTTTCTCTATGCTTGCGTTGCTGTTGTTCGTCTATTGTTTTATTTCTCTCATTCATTACCGCATCAAGTCGGCTCATTTTTTCGTCAATCTTTAAGTCTCTTTTTTCTATTTCATTGCGTTTGGTGTCCTCTTTCTCTTTTGATTCCCTAAGTTTGATTTTAATCATTCTGTCGTACTCGTCTCTTATTTTTCTAATTTTCTCTTCCATTTCTGTTTCTAATTCTTTCATTTTGTGTCGAGTACTTTCTTCAAGAACTGTTTTGAATCTGTTGAATTCTCTCTTTTCTTTCTCTTTCTCATTCCGTAACTTCCTGGTCTGATCTTCGTACTGCGTTTTCCATTTTGCTTTAGTTTCAGCGACAATGGACAGAACGTCATTATTCACTCTGTTGATTTTATCAGCAATGTTGGATACAGTATCTTTACGTTTTACAAGTTCTTCCAATATCTCCTTCAAGTGTTCCCTTTCGTCGTTCGCCACTTTCCTGACGTCACGAAGTTCGTGACCTTTGTGTTCATCATACGTACATGTCACACAAACGGGGAGGTTTCCGCATGTACAACAACACAACTGAGCCATGTGTTCCGGGTGAAGATGGCACCTAGGAGCTTCCATCAATGATGCAAGTTTTTCTTGTGTGAGACTTTTCCCCTCAAGATCATTCAAAGCTAATAAGTGTTTCTGATGTTTGACAAACATCTTATTGGTCAAATGAAATTTATAACACTGAACACAAAGAAATCCGTTACATATAAAACAGTACGCTGTAACCTTTAACTTCTCTTCACAGCTCATACATTCTCTCTCTTCTTTGTTTTCAAATGTTTTCTGTAACTGAATAAACTGCAGCATACTTTTCATATGGAAGTCAGTCTTGAATCCATCGATTCTATTGTTTGGTATTTTACAGACATCTTTACAAAGAGGACATTCAAATGTCCCAACATGTCCATCTAGAATAGATTCCAGACATTGTTTACAGAATCTATGCAGACATGGTAATTGTTTCGGTTCTTTAAACAGATCCAAACAAATTGAACATTCGAAGAATGTATCTGCGATGTCTTTCCAAGGCGATGGACAGGCCATTTTTGTCTCGAAATTTGAGCTGTAAAGAAAGTTATTAAGATCAGTGTTTATGAATATCATAATCTGAAGTAACAAATTGAGAGTAAGAAAATTAAATAGAAAGACCTGTAATGAACTGAATTCAAAAACTGTTCTTTGTAACCTACGGTATGACGGATATTCCTTGCCCTATAAACAAAGAAGTCGAGATATTGGTGCAACGCGATCACTGGCATAATGGAACTGTTCGGGCGTAGCTGATGACAAATACGACCTCATAGCCTATGTTTAGATCCTCCTGCAAGCAGGAACTCGCGAAGATACCAACATTGGCTTATCAAAGCCGCAAGCTGTCCGAAGTCAGTCTCTGAGATTCATATTTTAACGTCCATGATTATGAATTGTCAATTGTCAACAACTCTGTAACTGGACGACATACATTAATCTTGGAGTGACTCGGGACCTTATGATTGAAAGACACCGGCGTTAACCACTGTGAGCTAACACTCCCTTATGGTGCTGGAACGATAGCACCAACAGCGCACCATGCCTTTAGTGCACTTTACCTTGATACAAGAACCAGATGACGTGTAATGACAATACATGATGATTTGAAGTTCACTCAAACAGTCAGTTACTTCAAGGTTTAGAGATTTCGGTATCATGGCAATGATCTCGATATCTGTTCTGTTAGGACTTGTTTAGTCCTAGTACTACCGATGGAAAGATATACACAATTAACGATAATACCAATCACCATTGTAATTTGGTTATATTATTTCCCACTTAATGGTATATCAAAATACAGATGAACTAAGGAAACGTGTTTGAAATTATCACCGTTTACATTTGAAGACTTACCTTACTTTAATGTTTACCTTTTACCTTAGTCTTGTATCAACCTAGCCGAATTTTATCTTCCTACGTTGTTACGAATCGGACCAAGATGGAAATACATGAGAATATACGCAGTACATTGTACGTATATGTACAATGGATATAACGCACGGAACTTATACAATTGAGTTTGGACTTTGATATCACGAGAACACCCACGCTGAACTGATATGGTTGGTATTTTATATCAAAAGTAAACATTGCGTAAACTATTAATATATATATATGAACAACAATACTATCATGTATTATAATGCCATTCGGGCTAGCTCTATCTCTCAGCATATCTATAAAGCGTATTTACATCGTTTATCAAAAGTTCCGACTGCAAGAGAGAAGTGGAGTTGCTCCTTTAAAGATCTGACCAAAAAAGACTGGGACAGGTTTTTTTAAGATTCCATACTACACTGTATTAGATGCAAAGCTCCAATACTTTCAGTTTAAATTTTTACACCGTATTATTGCAACAAATAAACTTTTAGCGTTGATGGGTATAAATGATACAGAGGTTTGTTCCTTCAGCAACAGAGAAACTGAGAATATCGAGCATCTATTTTGGGATTGTAATTTTACTGGGTCTTTCATATGAGACATAGAGAATCGGTTTTTAAAGCAACAGTTCTTTTTTTCAAAACGAAATATTTTTTTCGGGTACGGAAATGGATATAGTCACCCATATAATTTTCTTATAATACACATGAAGTATTATATTTATGATTGTAAGCGAAATAAGAACTTACCTAATATTTGCGATTTTTTTCTATAAATTTAAGTTTGCAATTGATGTTGAACGTTATATTCATTCAAAATCAAGTAAGTGTATGCAAGATAAAGTAAGTTATATTCAATTACAACATGCATTTTCTGAATGCCCAGAGTTGTTCCGTTCTTGAAATTTCATAAAAACATGTTCTATGCAAGAATTGTAAAAGGTGATTATAATTATAACAATATGTATATGCTATATTGTTTTAAAAGAAAATATGCTGAATAAATGGAGGGAAAAAAACTATGTATATATATGTATATATAAGAATCGAATTGAATGTGTAGTGTGTTTTATCCAGGTTCAGTCATTTATGTCCTCCCCACCCCGTGACCCCCACACCCCACCCCACCCCACTTTACAATTGGGGTTGATGCCCCTGTGTAAAAGGAGCTCTGAACACAATATTGTGTTCATAACATAACTCCAAAATTACCCCAACTGATTTGGCTAGTGATTCTTTTTGGGAGGGCCAGATGTGAATGAAGTATTATATGAAAGAGGGAGTGCTGTCGTTGGGTCAATGAAGCTAACTGTATGGGAGATGGTGGGCTGGCGGTCCTAGTAAGAAAAATGAAGAAGTCATATGGTGCATTCTCAGGCATGTTGAGATTATAATTTATTATATTATAAGTATCTCTAAACGGAAGGTTGTGCTAATAATATTCAATGAAGCTTGATGCCCATACCTAAAACAGGGCAGATAGTTATAGTCATTCCATCACTACCTTCATGTGGCAGCTCTTAAACATATGGTATCATATGTCATTTGATCTCGCTTTCAATTTAGGAAGGTCTTATGCATTAGTGCTATCAACGACAGGAGCGATACACACAGTTAATATTATAGTATAATTCCCTACTGTAATATGGTGTTTATTATCATGGAAATGGTGTTGCCTGTACTTCTAAACTATTCCATTAAGTCGTTCAATACCTAGCAAAGAACATTATTAGTGTACAAGATCCAAAGCTCGTTGTTTAACACCGTTATTATCTACTCTACTTCAGTTGTATAACCAAGCATGTACCATTCAATACTTCCGGGTTAAAATGGCCGTGCACC
>KN885893.1:45770-50807 GCA_000934455.1 Apostichopus parvimensis | reverse complement strand
ATGATTGGATCAACTTGAAATTTAACATCATTATACCTTATGATACTGAGACTGCATATCAGTCGTTATAAATTGCTACCTACTCTTTGGGCCATTAGGCAAGGAAATATTCAATTGATATAACCCTTTCGGTAAACCTAAGTTTTGTTCTCAATGTATATCTCCCAGTTGGTATATAAGTTTACTTAACGTACATGCATCCGTAGTTTTTTTTCTTTTTCTGACAGCGGCAGGACAAAATTGTACTATACACTGCATACGCCAGGGCTAACGCTAAAGCATACCCATAGGCTTCATTGCATTGCGTTGTTGCATTCAACCCAACCGTTTAAAAATAACAGTTTCGGCTAAGATCATGTGTAGTATATGTTCCCTCTCGATGCAAGCAGACTGGGCTTGAGAGCGGATCAGTCGTTCGGTAGTTTGGTTTTCGTGCCCAGGTTCTTTCCTTGGTGACTTTTTCTTAAAAAGTACCGTTAACACGAAAACGTCTAACCAGCAACTTTAGGTAAGGTCCATGAGATAAGCCATTAAAGTTGGTGATATTGTTAAAACCATAATAACTATAAAAAATAACTATAAAACTTGCTATAGCCTAGGGCCATAGGCCAAGGCCTAACACTATCTTAGCATTGGGTCTAGGGTAAACTGGTCTGTAGTTAGAGCTACAAATTAATACCAACTGCCCAAGAAATCAGATTTCACAAGTAGGTCAGCTTAACTTCTTAGCCTACTGTACACGTATCATATGTGGCCTTAGATTTTCCTGGACGATAATGTTACATGTGCCCTATATCATGACCAGATACTGTATTGAGTGTACAGTAGCTATGCCTAGAATTAGAGACTGAAGTCACCATGCAAATGTTACTAACAAGAAGCCTGTATTGAATTAGACATGCTATAATTGCTAGAACTTTTCAAAAAGTTCCTTGAAGACTTTACTCTCCAAATTTTTCTCAGACATTCTAAACACCACTGTACTGTAAGATGTCGGAATATCCCAGAGAGGGTATCAATAAAAACAGTTAAAGGATATAATATTTGAAAATCCAGCATCAAATTTGGGCCAATACAGAATACGTTTAATCTAAGTCTCTCAATGTGCATTGTGTTTCTTTTGTGTCTTATTTATAACTTGCCAAAATTTGTACAAAATAACAATGCCCTGCATCCAAAAGGTTATTGAGTCAGTACAGTTCCATAATGTAAATGTTACAATAGCAGAGTGCACCTAATTAAAAGTTAACATCCTCCAAAAATCTACATAACACAAACATTTGATAAGCCTTCTATCCCCTCCTTGCATGTAAGCCTTTTTGTTGAGTCTATTTAGATCCATAAGTAATACAAAGTTAACTAAATGTGCAATATTCAGTGTTAAAGATCTGAGCTCTGTATTGGCCAAACTATATTGGATAAAAGTATACATATCAAATAAAAATTGAAATAATGCACATCTACACTCTGACCATTTTGTATTTATTTGATTGGCACTGTTAGTGTTTTCTCAGACCAATTTGACGATCAACATTCTCAAGATGAATGACAACAGCCCACTATTCAAATTAATAACACTGTACGATGTAGCTGCGATGCAGTGAAAACGTCAATGTTGGAACGGTAGCAGTCATAGCTATAGTGCACAAATGCCGCCTGGGACAGACTGATGTGGTGACCTACTGCGATCATCGACAGAAAATGGAAGATATTTTCTGAATTAACCCAAAATTAAGTTAATATTCTGTAGGTTTGAACTCGCATAAACTTGATACCATAGGACTCTATTATCTCAAATACGAGTAACATCTGTAGTAATGTATGCCAAAGTTATGGAATGAAGAAAGAAACGACCAGAAGGGATGGACAATTTTTGTATGATCTGGTTAATGTGGTGGTATATTTTCCTTTATCTCCATAGTATTTAACTACACTAGAGCTATATCCACTCACTGGTTTTTCACTCTTAAAGGTTTGATTGATCAATGCAGGACAACACCAAATTATCAGTTTAGGTCCACTTATAAATTTACATGTATATTTAAATTTTGAAATCTTTACAATTGGTAAAGCTTTAATGACTTGCAACTTTAAATAGCACTTCCTATAGTAGGGAGCTGTTTCAACTTCAATTGAATACGTGGATGCATAAATAAAATAATAATGTTGTATACAAGGCAAGATGAATCAAGAATTAATGGGCCCAAAATGGGATGGATAAACGAATTGAAATTGACAGTGAAAGTAGTAGAATATATATATGAAAGGTTGTGAGATGATTAAAATAGTGGCTGATTTACAGTAGATTTAGTTTGGTAAAGCAGTCCATTGTTGTCTTCATTTGTAGAGTGTGGGGTCATGTGAGGTCAGTCTACTCGGTAATCGCAAAACTTTCCAAGCAATAGCGTACTATAATTGGGACCAAATCAGCATATCTTTAAGAGAAAGCTGTTCTTTTTGTACCTACAGATGGATAGATCTACAGGCTGATACAGCAAAGGATATGCTCTAATTAGAAATGCCAGGCAAGATTACCACACATTTTACAGTGGGGTGAATATAATCATCAACCAAGCTTTTCATCATGCTGTAGTGGTATAGCTCCTTGTTGGGCTTATCACTAAAATGCTTGCATAGAAGCCGATGCCAAGCAAAGCCATAGTATGTCCTGTAAATCGCAAAGTAGATTCACACGTCTCGTGTATATCCTCTGGGACACAGTACATCTTTCAATGGAGTTAGGAAGTTGCTGGGAATGGTTGTTGGATTGGTACAGTGTTACAGTATTTGCTTCACATAAATACAGAGCAGTAACAGAAAGCTAACTAGTTTCAGGATATGTTACACGGTTACACCATATAAACGGAAGAGGAAATTACTATTATAAGCTTCAAGCAGACATAACCAATATAATGCAGACCAGTCTTCATGGGAAGTCTTCTACATATATAACTGTATAAATGGACTCCTCCTTTTGCAATGTACTTCTTGCAATGTTTTAGTTTGGTCACATTGTGGCACCACATGTTTTGTAAGTATTAGGGAACATTTGCAGCTGCATGCTTGTCAAGAACATGGAACTGGTTATACAAATGAAGTGGTCCTGATGCTTAAGTGGCAAAAGTGATGAGGTTACTGGATATCTTGCTGCCTTACCTTTAACGTTCTTAAATGCATTTCTCATGTTTTAAGATGTTTTAATTTTGTATTCCAAGCAAGATCAGCAAGCCATAGTACAGTAATTTTCAACAACCACCACACGGATACTTGTGCAGGACGCGATATTTTTTTTCGTAGTACAGCGAGGGGAAAGTCATGAATTATTCATGATCTAACAGAAATTTCCTGTTGAGCAGAAATGAATTTTTCACTTGTAACATCGAACAGCGCTGTTGTACAACTTTGCGCAAGCTCGTGATCAAGTACACTGAATCATTGGCAGAAAGTTTTTTCCATCGTTGCACATGCGATTATGTTGAACGTATTTTTGTAGGAAAAACATGACCGTAACCTCGTGTTTCTGTTCAAATGAAGATACCTACGAGAATGTCAGTGCCTTGGCTGACTTGGAGGTATAGGCATGAGTGTACTTTTTACTATCTTACTTTACTAACTATAGTGTGGCTCTTGTTCAGTCTAATTTTTACTCTTTGTCTTTCCATTTCCTAGTCCGATTAGCTACGACCCTACGGTTAGCTACGTCCAATCGTCACAATTACAAGTTAGTGGGCTAATAATGCCTCTTTACACCCCTCCCCTATCAATCACTCACACCAAAACCATTGGGAATTCGCATCATGTCCACTTCGCTTTTCTTTGTGTACTTTCCAGACCATTCTTCACTGTGACTGGTCAAGGGAATTATGAGCCTCAAAAATCTGCTCGTCGATACTCGCTTCACCATATAACATTTTTACTAATTACACACAGTACTTACCAATCATATCGTCACACCATACAAAATACGAACTTTATTACACATCATGTACAAGTAGTAGCCCACATAACGTTTAGTTGTTCGCTATTGCTTTACGTGGCTGAGAAACAAGTAATCTGAATATTTATTAAAATGTATGAATAATTCATGACTTTCCCCTCGCTGTACTACGAAAAAAAATATTGCGTGCAGGACTGGGGGCATTTGTTAAGCAGATTACTATTATAAAAATCTTTCAAACTTTTATCCCTCAAAATCTCCAGGGGTATGCTTCATTGTTTCTGAACCGCAGTTTCACAAATCTACAAGTGGGAATCAGGGGCTATGCTATGGGAAAAGTTTACAATATTTGGCCTGGCTTAATTACTGCAAGCTTGTGGTCTTTTATTACACCAAGAACTAGTTTACTCTTTAAACAAAATTAAATTATTTCCCCTCAAAATGGAGGGGAGTGAATACAGCAAAGGCACATGCAACTAGCACCAATGTCATGGAAACCTTCTAGTGCAACCCAATGATACATACTGTAAAACCACAAAATTTGTAATTATAGGTCTGAAATTGTGCAATCCAGGGGTATTGTGTATAATTTTGTCCCTCCAAGCATGGAAACTCCATGATATTGTGGAAATTTGCATTGGTTACGGTATTAGATACAGCTTATCATTTCCGAAGGTCAATTTCTCAGTCATTTACTAATTTTTATTTATGATAATAGTTGAATTTGATAACCGGAAGGTGTTAAATCCAATCCTTATTCAAAAAAAATTAAGGAGTGGAAAGGGAATTTCGACCGTATATTCCTAACGTAACTTAACCACTTTCGAACATTCTTATTCGGTTATATAACTTTGAAGTGAAATTCATTTTCTCCTTTTCACACCCGTTACCGTCTGGGGGTGTCCAGTTGTAACTCTGGACCATGAGTATACAACATAACACTATTAACGTTTTATTTATACAATACCTTTCCCAGCTATTTATGGTACACCTATCCGAAAAACTTTGCTTATCCACTGAACTGAAGTTTACCTTTTACTCACTATTTTTGGCAGCATTTACTTTATCGAATGGATCTTCACTTCATGTGAATGTCTATA
>KN885893.1:30770-40770 GCA_000934455.1 Apostichopus parvimensis | reverse complement strand
TGATGAGTGACGTAGTGCAGGTAAATAGGCAAAACTCCCATTTCCTCAGCAAATGCACTCTCGCGTGTACACGCACAGGTGATAGCATATTATATATTACGTACACACCACGAGCGTATACAGCCTACCATGCCCAGTTGGTATACGCACATAGCGTTGCACATAATACACTCTCACACTCAAACCACAGTTCATAAACTGTTCTTAGAAATCACTGAAATAAAATTCATGGATCAACTTTACAGTAAAAGGAACTTGAAAAGTATTTGGGTCACCGAAAGATGAAACTTGGCGGAATCGATAGCAGAGCAGAATGTAGTACCGAGAAGCTTAGGCTTCACAGAACTGTCCGATTGTAAACGTTAGAGTAGCCTACAGGCGAACATTCATCGCGTTGGAGCTGGACAGCGCGATGTATAAACAACGAAGAGTCTGCTGTTCAAACTTATCCTGCGTTACACAAAAATCACGAAATCCCAGATGCACTACATATATAACGTCTTAACGATTTTTTCAAAAACATATGTAATTTATAAGAAATTTCACCGAAAATTAAGGAAGAAATAAATCTGTATTCAAACGCAGTTTATGTTGTTATCACTGTAGCAACTGTATGCAGTGTGGATTATGTCGCAATCTGCATTTGCGAAGGTGACGTCACGTTCTGTACTGTTCAAAGTATACTTGAAATATCCATCCTACACGTTTAAAAAATCGTTTCTATTTCAAACGCAACATAAGCTTTCTCATATTTTGAAAACATGTTGGACAATTATTTATCGTTTTTTAAGGTAACTTCTAAGGACTACCAGACAATTCTTTTAAGGACACTACAATAATTGGTTTATCGCCCGTACAGAATTTGAATACAAATATTACTTTTGTCAAGAATTCAATATCTGTATTTTACACCACCTTTGAAGATGTGTTAACATTTTATCCAGGAATGAAATTCCCCTTCTAAATATAATATTGATAAAGATAATATGTATATGCAAAACGTGAAATTTAATAAAATAATTCGCAATGTTATTTATATTCTTTTGTTTTCCAATCATCAAACCGTCTACTTTTCAAATGATAATCTTAAATAGCTATACTAATAATAAAATTATTAAAAAGACTTTACCCACTCAAGTCACAGAGTTCGTAGATGCCTGTCAGAATCAAGAGGAAAACAATTTACCATAAAACCATAACAAATAGTATTCGTTTGAAACATTTCTAAATTATATTAGATTATATATTGGAAGGTGGGGTGGATCACGGGGGGGGGGGGGGATTGGGCTCCATTCTGCAGAAATTTCCCAATAGCGGACTGACTGAATTAATCAATTTGGTTATTACTCTTTTGCTACTTCTAATTAATAGCGACCATGTTTTTGAAATTTAGTGCAAAGCTCTGATTGGTTCGCAAACCTCTTGGTATACTAGTGTAAGAGATTACAGTATGCTTAAAGGCACGATATTTTCCAACGCAACAATGTCATATAGGTTGAGTCACGCTTAACGTATGATTACTTTAGGCAAAATTTAAATTTTCATACGTTATATAAAAGAAAAGTAAAAGTTAAGAGATAATATTTTTTGGCGCAAGCAATTGCAGATTTCACAATATTTAGTCTCATAAATTCTAATTCTCTGGTGGTCCTTTAATGCTAGATTGATAATGACGTCGGAAGAGCTTGTCTTATATGTTATAGTGAAGCCATTGTTTTACAAATTCTAATAGCCCAACTAAAGCATGTTCTTTTTACCTGAGAAAGTTTTACATAGAACACCCTCTAGTGACATCCAACATAGTAGCCCTTGACAAGTTTTAGGTGCATTGTGGCATGTTATTTGAGTTGATGAAAGCCTTATGTTTTCCTTTTGAGCTCTGTGTTGCATCTGAGAAACTGACCTGATGATCTGTAAGACTTAATTAGTAGCCCAGTCACTTTAACTGATGATCCTCGTGTGTTTAAGAGGCAAATTTTGAAATTAACAGTGCACAGAAATACAACATGGAGTGAGAGTGAAGCGTTTTAACGATTTGTAACCTATCAACATGTACTATCTGCCTAAATTCATTCTTACAAACAAAGAAAACGACTATAAATACAATCAATTGATATTAAAAATCCGCATTCATCATACTGGTCTGTAGACAGTTGTAAAAACAGGGAAAAGGAAATTTTTTGAAGCCACCGTAATACTGTTGTTAGGCTATACAACTATACAATCACATTGCTAATACAATTCAACAAAACCTACTGTTCATTATAATATATCCTACATTAATTTTCACACAATGCAAAGAATATTTGTGGAATTAAATTGAAGTAAAGAAATGGTAAGTTGATTATTGTGAATTCATACAGTTTATGGTGAAGAATACAAATAAAGAAAAATAGCTGTGTTGTAGGTAGATTTAGATCATATGTAACGTATATAACGGTTACCGAGGTTATTACTATACCAGTATACGGCGGACACAATTAACAATTAAAGTGGGTATCTACATATACGCTGTGTGAGAGCATTGCACATTTTTCAAGCATCTCTTCAAAAAATTCTAGTTTTGAATATTTTTCATAAAATCGGCCAAAGCAGCACATTTTCAATACAATTTTTCTACTGTTCAAGAAATTGTACTTTTAACTGTCATGATTTATTTCCCAAAAAACGGATTTAGCAAGAAAAGAAAATGAAAGAGTGAACCATTTATTGACAAGAACGGCACTTCTCATTTATTTGCAGGAGCCTTTTTTTCCCTTCTATTTTTAAACATGGCTTTGGGTGGGGTGAGGTGAATTACCAAACTCATGTCGTGAATGGAAACATTGAAGATAATATACGCACTTTTTAGGCAGCTTAATGGGAACTCTGTTAGGATCAAGACAAAAGAGTAATACAGAATAATTGTAACAGTTCACATTTCAAATATTTTATTCTCTTCTTTCATGCTATCATGAATGTTATTATTTTTAATATTCTAAATACAAACAAATTATATTAGGTTATACAAAAGGTTTAATATCAACTTAAAACAACTGCATGATCTGTTATCAATGGGTTTCTATAGTACGCCATTTCCCACCTTGGTACGCTCGTAATGGTCAAAATGATGTTTATGTAATGCGAATAAACCCGTGACCATTGAACCTATGTAGGCACAAGATCCAATGACCGGGCACATACTAAGTGTTTGAAGTTTACCGATGGTGTAGTCTTTCGCGAAACGACACCCCCCCCCCACCCCCACTAAACTACTTCAAATTCGCATGCTAGGTCTGTGGAAAGGAATAATATGTAGCGCATACATGATAAATGACGTCATAGGTCAAATAACCTAAAAGGCAACATTTTAGTGCTGTAATTATTCGCATACCAAAGTGGCTGAATCCCTCAAGTTAAATTCAGAAAAAGAGGATTTGGGGCATAACGTTTATAATTTAAAATTGGTGGATATGTATCAGCACATTGTATGTACTGCCTCCGTGCATTGACAAATGGCCGCAACCCTCGCTACCCTGTAAAATGTCAGATAGTTTACAGCTTAGGCATTAATTTGAAACCGGAATGCAAAATGCATTGAGGTTTCGATGACTTTATTCCACAAGAGCTGTTGTTGTTCACCAGAAATAGCCCTTATAATATAAATGTCCTGAACTACTATTTTGATACAATGGCATGATACACACAGGTCAGTCTACTGTACGTGGCAATACACAACTCTACCAAAAACAATTTAGTTATATTCCATTTAACTCATCCACATGCTTAGTATGAAAAGTATCCAATTTTTCTCAATGAAGACAATGTGTTTACAATGTCTTTTGGTGACCTCATGTGACCTTCGACCTCCACGAAAAACCATTGGCTTTTTCTCAATATGATGCATAATCATGTCAAGTGTAAACAGTATTCATGCTTCCTATCTTGATATATCGTTTTTGACAAGCTGGGCGTCACAGACACATACACGCAAACACACACACGGGCACGCATACAGACGCCATCATGGCTGCATAGGTTTCTCTTTACAAATGGAAATATATATATATAAAAAAGGCGAATCTATTAACCTTACATTATTATTAACTTAACGAAGAAGACGTATTGAAGTTGTGATCAAATATCCGTTATTCCTTTTTTTTATTTTTTTTTATTTAATTTTATATTATATTTGCTGGTATATTGCTTTACGCAAAGCTCGGCCTATCCAAGACTCGTTTTTTTATTCCTCTTTGAAGATCTTCTTGGAAAATAAGTTTAGAGCTGACATAAAATGTTATGGTTTTTTATATATCTTATTATAATTATATCTTTTCAAGGAAGCATATATTGCTTTATTTGAATCGTATTCAGATTTCAGGAAGTGACTGACAATATACGAGCTAAACTACACACGACGTCAACTGTTGTTCATTTCCTTCTTGATATACAGCATGCATGTAGGGCTGGCACACAGTTTCATGGGATTTCTTTCAACCTTTTTTTTTTTAACTATATCTTTTTGACGAGCTAGTTTATAGTTCTAACTGAGTAAGTATTTCAGCAAGCATACGACTTTGTTTAAGAATTGATGGTGCGAGCCCTTCTATTATAGTATAATAGATCAATGCTTTTTCTTCATTTTATGTTCTGTTACTAAAGACATCACCCAGGAAGGGAGATGATTGTGGTTTAATATTATTTGGCCATGTTGCGTTTTCAACCCATTTAGGACAGTGTTCCCCTACTTAGGCCATAAAGTATATGCACTTACCAATCCACCCCTCCCCCTCCTTCCTCACCCACATTCCATCCGATTCTGGTCTTTGCTGTGGTTGCAGCTACGGGTGTGTGTTTACGTGTACGTCTGTAGCACTTGCTTTGGTCCGCCACAACTCACTAACGGAGTGATGGATATTTGACATACTGGCCGTGTAGATGTATTATGGTAGGTGGGCCTATTGTTGTTTCGCCCTGATCTTATCAATAATTATAATGAGGCTATGGGGTCAAATGTAAAAATCTTTACATTGCAATAACTCGGCAACCTTAAGTCAGATTGTAGCCAAACTTGGTATTCAGTTGTTGACCAATACCTGGTACATGTAGACCTAAATGCATTGGGAACATCTGGGCCCCAAAATTCCCGGTCCGTTTTTTTGCTGGGTGGACCCATATTTTATTTCCAACTCAAATGCATTTAGGGACACATTCTTTGGGCCCCTTTTTGGGGCCTAATACTTTTAATAATTTTGTCAAGTCCATTCCATAAAATTGCGTAATGACATACAATACTTCGACATTTCACTAAGCAAGGAACCATAGTTCCCGTTGGGCTGTTTTGAAAATAAACCCTTCTAGTTGGCTTCTCTTTTTGTAGTACATCAGTGTTATACGACCCAAGGTTAACAGCAGATATTTTTTCAATAGGATTAAAGAGTTAAGCCTGCTAAGCATCGCATAAAGTTATCAAACTCCTTACTTTGTTAGTTAAGTGAGTAAGGACCCTAGATGACAGTACAATACATCATAAGACCATCACAGGACCATAAAATACATCAGAGGACGTTGGAAGACCTTAGATGACACTAGAATATATCAGAAGACTCGGAAGGCCTAATTGGACCATATGATACGTCAGAAGGCCCAAGTAGATCTCAAGAGACATCAGTATACTTGAGACGACATCACAGTCCTTAGCCAAAGGCTCTTTTTGCAAAATTTAACATTCCTCAATATTTCAGAACGAATTTAGGGTTCAGAATCTCGGAGTCTCCGAAGGTACTTCCGCAAACTTACGTGCACTTAAAATCTGGCCTGTTCTGACACCTGTGAAAGTGTTGGCTTTGTTTGCTTGATTCAGTTTTAAGTGAAAAAGATCGAAATTTTATTTGCGTGTTTACTTTCTAATACCAGTTTCTAATACCACTGGAATGTTTCTGTAAATTATCTTCGTGGAAAGTATGATATTACTTAGTTCTATAACTTAGTTAAATCTTTGTTGTTGTTGTTTTTTGTTGGGGGGGTCGGGGAGGGGGTTCTTTACGACAGTTATATGATGGTCTAGCAAGATCCGGCTCATTGTAATGTATCCGTTGATCTATACGTAGACAACACTGGTACACCCACACAATAGATCAAAATATAAGGGCAATGTAGAGGTAAAGTTACTCCTGACGGAAATGTCCAAGCATCGCCTACACATCCTTTCGAAATTCTTTACCCGACGTTGTCAAGTTTCAAACGTAAACATGCACAGGCGAAGAGGAATGATTATACAATGTCCAAGTTTTTTTTCAAGTTTATTGTACAGGATATGTTTAATTTTCCATGAAGTACAGTTTAATTTCCGAATCTATTATTAGAAGTCTTATCCTATATGTCCAACACAACACAATGCACGCACTACATGACCACACCTTCATTAAATCACAGTGTGTAAACAAAATACAAGTAGTAAAATTTAATTGCGAGAGAAAGTTTTGATGTATATAAAGTATAATCTTGAAAGAAGCCTGAAAACTGACTGAGAAATTATAATAAATAATATGAAAAAGAGCGGCAAATAATTTCTTGGTCAGAAGCGGGACTCAAACTAGTCTTGATCAAGACCCTGACATTCTGCTGTTACTTTGCCTGTTAAAATTAATATGAGTGCGCCCTCACATCCTCCTTCGAAAATCTGTCAAAACCAGGGTCTTCGTTTTAGGTACCGCACCACAATTAGAGTAGTGTTCATCCGCTCGAAAGGTTAACCATTGTCAGAGAAAAGAGGTAAAAGTACCTAAGGTAAAGCTTGTTTAAGCATGTTATCAGTTACTGTCATCGTTTGTTCTGCTTTTATATGAAAGAACTCAAATTAAAGTACAGATGGTGTGGAAATAGGGAGGATCGAAGGTGATAAAATCCATTTAGAAAATCGTTGGTTAAATGTTGATATTACTCCGAGCGAGCAGATGGAAGGGTGGGGGTTCAGTATGCTAACTTGCTCCTCTTCTAGCTCAAAATCTAAACGGTCGTGATATAAAAGTTTGCAAGTGCCATGAAATGCCAAGATCTCAGCTATCATGTGGTGGGTACCAGTTGAAAACTTCTATCTTTGCTTTGGCAGGTCTTGAAAGTGACGAGTTTAGTGTGTCAAGTCAATGGAACAATCAATTGTGGTGCGAGACCTTTAATAAATCTTCATTTACCTTTTGTTCGTATCACCAACTTACTGTCTAGATAGCACCATTATTACTCATAGCCTGCTTACACGAAGACGGATACAACGTTACATATTCACAGAAGGCATTAAGAAGAAAAATATGCAAGAGGATAATTATCTTGACATAATACTTAAATCTGGTGAACGGCCAGGGAATAATTTGTCCCTACAACTCCTCCTTCGAAGAAGGATTAACCAGTGGTAGCCTAAACCCCACACAGGTCCTGACAGTATGTGGATTACAGGTCTAACTTAGGCTAGCCTAGACCCATTGGTACGAGGATAGCACTAACTATCCTAGGGGTTTATAAGCCAACTTCTAAGGTACAAACATTCGGCATTTGTAGGGTCCATTTCCTTTCCTTTTTTTAGGTTCCTACCACTCCTCAGTTACAGTTTCTGCACCTGTGATTAAGTTAGTGCACATTGACGATGTGGAACCTACAGAATTTATGTTTGAAAACCAACATTTGTCATTGAATCCATGAATCACCGATGACCCAGCGTGGAGGCCAAAAACAAGTGGATTTCATATTTTGTGTGGCTTATAGGTGGTGTATTCGGTTTGCATCATTTCTATCTTGTATGGTGGTGCACAGGTGGATTCTTTGGTGTTGGAGTTTGCAGAGACCTCTGGAGAATTCCAAACTATGTAGATTCTGCCAATGGTATACACCAGAGTATAAAAGGAAGTTCATCCAACAGATGATGAAGAATCCCAAACCATCTTTTTCAACCTCTAGATTTTGCGCCCAGTTAGTTATTGGTACTTTCTTTGGCTACTTAACGATGGTAGTCATATCTGAAGAATTGCTCAGGAATTTCCGGTGGTACGAACTCTCGTAGTACCCTTTGCAATAGCTGTAAGTGTTCACATTATGGGTAACACCGGTAGGGAACAACAGGGTGCGCTAAAGCCAGCGCTGTATGGATCATACATGCTTAGCCCATTGTTTACCTTACCCAGCGGTGTAGCATACCAAGCCATTCTAAGTGCCTTCTTATTTCAGAAGATTCAGGAAAACTCCGGAAGCTTGGATGATTCAAAGTATATGTAGGATGCTTTTCGTTCTTTTCATTGCAGGTACGTTTGATGTTATCACTAAAATGGCATTGCTCCCAGCTGGACTGTCTTTTCTAAATTGAACAAAGAAAATAATAATAATAATAATTGCTGGTTTAGTATAAATGCAGGTCTTGTGTTATCAACGATTGCAACATGATTCAGAAGAATATGGATTATGCTTGGAAATATCTGAATCACTAACATTTGCGAATTTACTGTTAACTGATTTTATTACATTATTTCTAATATTGATTTGCGATACCAAGATGTTGGGATACTATGGCAATGTACAGAGGTATATTTTTCTCTGGACTGTCCCTTGTGAACAGTATGACAAAGGTCAGGCCCCAGTCAAGAGTTGAAGGACTTCTAAAGGTGAAAACATTGACTTTTTTTATTTGTCATGCTGAAGAATACTTAAATTCAAGACTGGTATTTCGCTTGTGGGCATACTTTAGTATAGATGTACCATGCAGGGCATGTATTACATGTAAATTGATTAATAATCTGTACTGTAGATAGGGATGCACATGATCCAAGTTTTTGGATACCCAGCCAAATCTGGTCTCGGGAGGAACCAAAACATTTTCATGGAAAAGCAAAGATGAAAAGAGAATATCCCAGTGCTCAAAGTTAACTTTCACTTCAAAGTTTAATGTTTGATGCTTGCGTTTTTTTTAACGTAATATGTTACATGTTTACGTTTTGATAAACAGGGTCCTGCATAACTGGTCTTTGGTTTTCGGTAATATACTTCAATGCCTCCATTACCACAGGGGATGGGGAAACAATCAAGGTTAGAGATGCAGTCAATCACTTCTTCAACTCACCTTTCTGGAAGGAATTCGTGGCGACCATGCAACAGTTATATCAGAGAGGAAAAGCCAGTGGATGTCGACGTCTTTGGTCGGATCTGATGGAATCGTTTGATCCTCAGGGCGAGATGAATGCTTAAAAGGTTGGTAAGAGATCCAAAGCATGAGAAGCAATGTAGATTAGTCGAGATTTTTCAAATACACGGACTATAAGAGGGCGCTTTGTCCATCGAGGTTTGAGTTATATTTGAACAAGTTAGTTCCTGACCCCAAACAATTGTAGTGTAATCACAAAGGTTACTGACCCATAACATTTGTAGTCCTGATGATCACAACGGTGACGGGTTTATAGTAATTATGCCAACGAGTATTAACTGTATATTCCTCTTTAAGGTTTGATATGTATCATTACAGTGTATGTTTGTATAATCTTGTTTAAATTAAGGTGAGACGTGTGGTAACTATAGGGAAATGTTTACCATAATTAAGTGTTGTCATCATTTAGTGATATGTTTATTTACATGAGAGGGTCCGGTAAATTAGCTATGAATGGAGCTGCTCAACAAACAGGGATGTCAGTAACTTGTACATCTGGACGCAGAAACGAACGGTCAGATCATTATATTCTCAACACCCCAGGCCTGTGCGTATCAGGGGTCTGGAAGATACATCCCCGAGACCAGCGCTAGGGATAATGTAGATGGGGATTCTCATTTTGATAATACACCTAGCGTCAAATAAAGAATCCAATGCCTTGCATCGTTACTGCCACCCTCCTCCTCCTCCTCCTCATCCTCCTCCTCACCCCTCCATCACCCCCGCAACCCCTGCAGTCTCAGCCTATCAAAACTATGACATGTGTATCCATTCACTTGTCATGTGTCACTACGAATTGATCTAGTGCAATGCGTGTATTTGTTCTTATTAACACTA
>KN885892.1:22455-32526 GCA_000934455.1 Apostichopus parvimensis | reverse complement strand
GGTACTTTTTTCATCTTAATTTTCGATGTGTATGTCTCGATATCCACAAAATGTAAAATGTTAAGGTCAAACATTCAACATTCCTTTCAAAACGACGAGATTGAAAGACACTCACAGGCATATGGTAAATGACTGACTTAGTAAACACACACAGACACACACACACATACACAATAAAAGCATAGCTATTGACTCATTTTTGCAGGAGAACATTTTCCCCTTTTCTTCTGGTAATGGGTTCTCAAGGACAACGAATATTGGTTTACACTGGTCGATGCCTTGAGCTAAAGTCATGAGTTTGAAATCAAATCTTGTTCGTGCAAAGTTTAACACTTCAGGAATGTTTAAAAGTTTCTACAATGAGAAATAAAATAACGCATCCCTGTGCGTTCAATAAACGTTATAGGTATTTGTAATATTTGTATATGTATTAAATTTCTTACATCATCACGCAATATAAAGATCTTGAAATCAGCTCGATTTTATGTCAGCGAAAGGTAATCAATTATCCCGGTATTTAGAAACGTTTTGACATGGCAAAGCATCTGACTAGATATTCAAATATGGTCACCTTTGGTCAAAATTCATAAACTGTCTTTATTACAAACCTTCGAGGAAATTTCCTCACTGGTACATTCAGTCATCTTGTGTGTTCCTTAAAAATGTCTGAGAACAATTTGGAGAGTAAAGACCTCCAGGAAAGTACTTTTTGAAAACTTCTAGCAATTATAGCATGCTATAATTTCGGGCCTATACAGACTACCTTTAACAAGAATTATGTTGTTAAGTCTATTGTTAAGGTTAGGGCACGTGGACTTGAACAATGAAAAACAACAATGAGGTCCTTAGTCTGAATGTTAAACACTTGTGGGCATGCGTGTGTGTTTACCGTCTGTTTGGTCGAATCCAGTTTCTAATTCAAAAGTTCCAGTTTATTTTGATATTCGTGAAAACCGTATGACCCCGTCACCGTTAGCTTCAGCCTTCCTTTACCCCCTAATCTCCAATAACAATAACAAAAGGTAAAGGAAACCTAAAACATTTTCTCTTCTCTGTTATTGCTTCATTCCCAACAAGATCACCAAGCCCCCCCCCCCCCCCCTCTTACATGAACGGTTGCCCTCGTTTATGTAAAACAAAACTCCCAGAAGACTGATTTTTTGCCGTACAATTTAGTCATGTTGGTCGTTCAATAAAGAAAGAAAGACCGAGATAGTTATTCCTAGTAAAATCAAATGGAAAACGTTGACATTCGTGTGTAAAGAAATGTCAAGAACAGAGAATAGCTCAAGCGAGATAAGACGAATTTACCTCGGTCGATTGAATGTAGGGCAAACATGAAACACGGTTTATTGGTTTCATTGAGAGCAACGGAAACGTCATAGCAGACACAAGAGTCTCATATATAGTTTCTTGTCAAATTCCGTAAATTATGTACAAAGCTACCGTTGTAAGGTATATGATGAAAGGGCTAAGAATGTTCTAATTGGAACGATACTGTCTATAAGATCCAGTAGATAGACAGTGTTGGGTGGGTGGGCCGGTGGGTGGGGGGGGTGGGTGGGTGGGGTGAGGGAATACAAGTGACCTGTTGTATCTTGACTGTTGTTTTTGTTTTTTGTTATCATAATTCTGTGGTAATCCACCACCAAGATCCTTCGTACGTTATGCATTCAAATAGCTTTAAAACGTGACCTCAGAAAAAGGGGCAAAGCTATAACGTTTTTTTTTAAATTGAAATATAATATTTCAGACACCTGTTAGGCAAGCAAGGGCATCTTTCTTTTTACGATAAAGGCGATTTGTTTGATGCAAACGTGACATGTATTACAAGTGGGCCAGTGTTAGTGAAACCTTACCATGTAAGCCAAGAACTAAGTTTACAATTCGCTTTGCAATATGGTTTATTTTCAAGTTTAATTTTGGAAAATTTCTGAAAATAGTGTACGTACAAATCAGTGTCTGTTAAAGGAACGTTGTGGTCAATATTCAAGATTCTCCGTGTTTTTCTCTTGCTAACAAACGTGTACTAAATAACTTCAAGCAAACCAGTATTACTTTCAGGAGAATCAATAAAGTAAACGTGTTTACCCTTTTAAAAAAGCACAATATTTGATTTTGTTTTAACCAATACCGCAATCATTAAAGGGATGTTGACGGCGTTGCAAAAGGATTGTAGATAGTGTGGTGGGGGAGGGGGAATTATTCAAACATTTTTGGACATCTTTGTGGGGTGGGGGGACACCTTTATCCATTTTTCCAAAAAAGACACCCACCATTAAATGATTTCCACTTTCAAACAAATTATATTTGATAAAAAGACACTTTGCACACGTTTGAGACAGTTCCAAATTGTTGTTATAATTAAGTGTGCGACGCTTCTTATTACCTCCCACCCTAATTTACCCCCCCCCTCCCCACCACACACATACACACACTTCCCGTTCCTCTCACCTACGCTTCTGCTGCTGTTGCCAGTACATGTACGGTTATTTATTATTTAATATCAAGGGTTGTGACACAAGGAAAAACCATCTTACACACCTTTTGACGGAATAACCGTATGCTGAACCTTCTACGACCCCCTTTTCCTCAACCCCAACCCCAACCCCTCCCCACCCTCCCCACCCTCCCATCAAAGAAACTTACAAAATCTATCCCATTGGGAAAATCTTGTATTCTTCTTCTTTCTATTTGTCGCGTTCTTCTTCTTCTTCTTCTTCTTCTTCTTCTTGTATTTTTATTTCTCGTAAGGAATCAAACTTTAGCAAGTCTAAAAGTGACGTCACCAAGCCACTATTAATATTTGGAAGTTTTCAGTGTGTGTGGGGATTTCTTTCTCACTTTTTCTTTAATGTTTATATTCTTTGACATGAAGTGTTTCTTCCCCCCCCCCCCCCCCACTTTTATTGTATTCTTTTCAATTTGACATCTTTTAAATCTTACATTATCTTTATAGTGTACTAACATTCATTTCAGGGACAACTGTGCAGCGTATTTATTTGCATATTATTTAATAAATCTCAATCAATTGGTACATTTTGAAGTTCGATATCAAATTAATCACCAACATAGTGAGAAAAAAAACAAAAAACAAGTCTGAGTATAGTTGAGACTTTCAAAAAGGAAAATGATAAGGAAGACACATCTGCCGAAACTTCTACAGTTGGACTTCGGAGTTTTTATCTCAAATAATAACATGCATGTATGGATTTTCTTTAAATAGCTTGCAAACAAAAACAAAACACTTTCTTTAAGATTGATTTGCAAAAGGAAATCAATTTTCACTCTCTGAAGGTCAAAATACAAATGGTCAATCAATTTTTTTTCATCGCTGTATATGAATTACACCCCCTTTAGGGTCCAGGTGCACATAGGGCAAGGTACACACTCCTTGCAAAAGTAATATTCCTACACAGAACTAGTATGCATAAGACTTTCAGCACGGTATAAAATAATGAATACGAAATCTACATATTTTTTAACATATTTATTATGTTAATTATATTACTCTTATTTAAACACAGGAATGGCGAGATGTACTTGTGAGCCCAAGTCAAGAAGCCACAATAAATGAAACCAGGGTAAGTTTGTTTCTATGAAGTTACTTTATTACCTCTGCAAGAGAAGCTGGGACACGGTAGAGGAAAGGGGATTGTAACCGCCCCCCCCCCTCCCCAATGGCAAGGTATGTTACCCTACCCCTTCTTCCGACAAATATATATATATATATATTATCGTATCTTCCATTTTGTTCGACAATTACACCGTGCGAACACTAAAAAGTTTGCAAAAAGTGTATACGTTTTAATTCGTGGTTTCTTATATGGGTAAAGTGATATTAGATTGCAACCTGCACTGAGACCAGTCTGTGACATATTACCATCTTTTACCTCTTATTATTTGAAGATAGACAAAGTATATATCTTTCAGCTATAATAAGAAAAAAAATCCTTTATTATTAGTATTTTTTTTATATATATACTCTTTTAATTCACAGAAATTCATGAGGGGTATCAAATTCTTTAATGGAACCACTGGAATTCTGGCTCTGTGCAAGCAAAACGTCACGATACACCAACATAACAACAATTTTAAAGAGGCTTGGTTAACCCTTAACCCGGAACTGAGTGACATGTTTGAAAATAACAAAACGGAACTTGGCATTGACACTCTAATGGATATCAATGTAAGAATTGTTTTCTTATTTCTCTAGTAATTTCCTTAACACATTAGACATTCTTGATTCAAAGCAAATATGTACCTCCACGAATCTTTCCCTTGTAGACAGGCTTTCAAAAGTAACAATGGGGTGGGGATTCCAAAATCCCATTTGGCAATGGCATGAACCTTTGTGATCGGGGTGCACGCGGATCTCACGACTATCGGTGGATGCCCACATCCCCCCCACCCCACCGGTTCCCCAGAGTTAATCCCATATTTTTTTATGATGGAGGTACAATCCCGTTAGAATACAGAATTACTTAACAATCTATTTTCATTTTGTTCAGGATGGTTGGACTTAAAGTCGACGCGAAACAGAAACCCTTATCAAAATGTCATCTACCTGTATTTATTTATTTTATTATTATTTTGTTTTAGCTTCTCAATATTTCAATATTCGCAGCAGATATCAGAACATAGTTGCATGGCGATTGCCTCGACTGAAAATATTTGAATAAGCAACAACAAAAACTCTTTATATAAGAATTGGACACCGTCTTTGATGCTATTTAAGATGCCAATGGTTGCCATTGTAACGATGAAACAAATATGCAAATCGCGTTTTCTTTCTTGCAAATGCAGAAAGTGTTACGATTAGTCCTACAGTATAAATATATATATATATATATATGTATGTGTGTGTGTGTGTGTGTGTTTTGTGCTGTGCTGGTTGATAGTTCGAACGGGTACGTTGACATTTCTTAATCTAATATCTACATTACTGGAGAAGCAAAGGTGTCGTCTGCCAGACAGCAATTTGGCGGGAAGTTAATAATAGATTACCCCACAGTAAATATTGCGTCACTATATATTGGATAGAAGCCTTGTAATTGTACAAACGAAAATGTAAATCTCTTCATATTGCATATTCATATATTTTTCAAAACTCTTGTTCAATTTCAATTATCTATTTCTTTCTGTTTTTTTCAATTAGGCCTACGTCATCTTAATAGCCTAATTGCAACGGTATTATCCGTCCGTCTAAATGAGTTTAAGTTCTTGTTTCTAGGGGGGGGGGGGGTGGTGGGGGTCAACTTCCTTCAAGTGTGTAACACATCCGCCATTCAATAGGCAGAACAAGAACTAAGCTGTGATTATAACATGATGTAACTTCCTGCATATAAAGCTGGCGCCTTGCAGACTAGATGAGATATATCGCCAGAGGGCATAACTCCATCAATATCGATATCATGTTATATGTATCTTACGTATAGCACATGCCGTTAATCAAATTGACTTACTAGATTTGTCACTATATACGATCTCACCAAAATTTCCTAAATGCTTTATTCGTTCAGTCTTTCTGATTTTTACACATTTTTTTTTAACACCAACTTCTAATTTGAATTTATACTCTTTAACATCCAAACATAAAAGCCGATGATTAAAAACGCAAACACGTTTAAAACAGTCCTCTCAAATTAAGTTTCTATGTATTTTACTTTTAACCCCCCCCCCCCCCCCATTTTTTTTAAGCAGAAAATATAGTAAACTTGTAATATGTTACCTACAGTCCGCGAATTCAGTAACCCAAAGGAGAAAATTTCCCATAATGCACTCGTCGCATGTTATTGGAGGAAACCCAAGGTCGGTTGGAGTAAATCAATGAATGTTTGAGGACCTAATGGGTGCAGAGACTTAATGTCTACCTTTTAACCCAGAAACATCAGCATTAGATTGCAACAAACCCAGCTGTTACCATTAACCGGAACTTTACTAAAAGTATTCCATTTTTTTTTCAAACGTGACAAGACCCCGTGGAGACTCTGTGTCACGAATTCATCTAAGAAAAGTCTGTTGCTAAACAAATTCTTGTCAAGCTAATTTCCTCAGTTTGCCAAGATGTAAAAGGATTTTCAATAAGAAGATGACATTTGAGAAGAATTAGAACAATCTCCTAGACATTGTTCAATCTTTTTACTCTTTTTTGTTCGTGTTTAGTATATTAATAACGCGCAAAAAACAAATTGGAAAACTTCATTTTTTTATTTTTTTTTATTTTTACTAATTTATTTTTGAATTGAAACTATACACGAATTCGAACATTTGTTAAGAAAATTGTACAATTTTTTTTTTTATTATAGTCGAAGTTTAGTGAAAAACAAATACAACAGAAACTTCAATTTTGAAACTATTCATATCGCTTTCAATTTCTGTCTGTATATATTTCCCTACACAATTCTTTTTGTCTTTATTATTTGTTTCTAAATCGAGCTCACCAATAAATTCATATTTCCATTTTTCTTCTAGTACCATGGAGCTTACATGTACGACGCTGTCTGGGCTTTGGCCAACGCAATTCATGACGTCATCAAGAAGAACAGATTCCAAGAGCCTCAATTTGCATCTTGTATGGAGACGTTCTTAGAACTAGAAACACCCAAGAGCAGAGGAAACCGAATAAGGAGAGCTTTGTCGAAGGTACTGCACCATATTCATCATTATCATCATCGCTTTTGTCTTCTTGACTATTATTTCCCTCCATAATTTGTTTCGTTTGTTTGTTTGTCTGTCTTGTTGTCTGTTTAGTTGTTTTTGATTTTCATTCTGTTGCTCGGATGATTTGATTCTCTCCTTTCTGATTACCAGACGATTTGTCTGTTTGACTTATTTGTCTATCTATCTGTTTGTCTGTATGTTTGTGTGCTGGCGTTGTTTATTTTAATGTAACGATAACAATTTTCGACAAGGGACGAATATCTATAAACGTATACATTCTAGTCGTGCGTTACTTTCTGACATAATCACGTGACAATAAAGTGACGTTATCAATGCCACACGTCATAATTGATCCTAATAATTAAGCAGGGCAAGAAGGGGGGCACATGGGTCACGTGTCTACCAGTTTTGGTTACTTAAAAAGAGTCCTTTTTGTTGCTGCAAATGTAAAATACAAAATTGCCCTCGTGTTGAAACGAAATGTAATTGAAAGGTGCCCCTTCTCGAAAAACATTCAAATGCTTGCATTTTGTTGCAGGAAATGGACAGAGGATCCATTTTTGTCGGAATGTATTGAGTGAGCTTTAAGGTCTACATGCAACCTCAAATTAAAATCACACCCCCCCCCCCTTCCCTCTCTCCTTGAGACTGAACCTCCTTCCGTCTCCTCCTGCAATGAAGCCTCCTTTATATTTAGTCAAACAGACAAAAAATTGTAGTAGAAGTGGGCAAACAGGAAGGGAATCGTTGGAGATATATCTCGATTCAGTCTCGTCAAATCGTAACATGGGGGGGGGGGGGGGAGCCAACTTTGACTATAGAAAAAAAGGAGTAAAAGGAGATGAATCGGTTGTATATGATCGGTGGTTTTATTACTTTATGGCCGTGTCATGTTTGATAGTAACTCTCCATCTAAAATCAATTTACTTGATGAGAACAAAAGATGGCTATATTTGGTACACTATACGGTCTCGTTGCTTTTCAAACAAGTTGCAATAGTATATTGCATTTCTAATACCAAGATAAATCTCAGCCATTGCTTTCAAGTTAGTTTGTATTACGCTCTATATTTCTAATGGATTAGCGTCACGTGGTCATGCTAGCATTCGCTCACGTTACCACTCGACTACTTTAAAGCTGTATAAATTTGAATTTTCGAAGGAGAGGAAAGAATGGTTAACTGAGAGTTGTAGTTTTATGTGGTATTATTGAAATTTATAGCGACAATTGAGTAGTATTCGTCCACAGTACTTCCTCTCATATACATAGGCAATCATTAGTTGCTTAATACAGTCAGCATATAGTTCTTAAAACATATTTAAACAAAATTTATACAAAACTTGGTAAATTAGTTTGCAAGAAAAAAAACCCATTTTTTTCCGCCGCCCTTCTTCAGCCAATTTTGTATTTGGAATTGGGCCACTGTTAGAGTAACCTCTAACATACCCCCGTTTTCCAATTTTTTGTGGTATACCTTCTTATAACTGTCTGAGTTCTTTTGAAGACGAAATAACTTCAGAAAATCAATGTTTGTCTTTTCTTGCGTGTCTAATAGTATCTACATGAAATGTAACCTTGAAGATTTACCTCATTAAGTTTTGTTCACATTACTGAGTGACATTCACATATACCGTGTTTCCGTTTCCATTGGTGACATATTTGCCTTACTCTAGAGATCAAACATGATTTTAACCAACTCGAAGTAACTTGTGATTCCTAAAGCCGAATCTCGAAAGAGATACTTTGAACAGACTTTGTTGTATGAAATGGAGTTTAACGACAAAGGCAAATGAAAATATATATATTTGAAATCGTAGTAATGGGAGGTGTGGCTTATACCACAGTGTACAATATATACATACAACTCGGGGGCTCAAGTTAAAGAAAATCCTGTGTTATTTGGCCTGTTTTACTTTATTAATTTTAACGTTACTATATCGCACAGTAGTACAGCTTCATAGTTTAGCAGCTCATATCTCGGGATAAATTCAACTTCTTGCAACCTTTCATTTAGTATTTGCGTCTCATTTTAACTTTCTTTTTACACTTGTCAGACAAATCATATCTCAGTGAAGTTTTTTTCATTTTTTATTCTAAAACAAAACTCCATAAAAAGTGGTAATGACAGTCGTTATTACATTTATTATTAAAGATACCGGGTAGCCGTAGGGGATCTGAAACGAGAAACTTTCGAAGAAAAAAATCGACTGACAGTAAAATTTTCAGATATTATTATTTTTTTCATTTAAATTCATATTCGATAATTACGGGCAAACCAAATAACCACAAAAAAACTCAATTTTTTTAGCAATAACTTTGATAATTATAAATTGTATTAAATTACGATGAAAGTATATCAATTTCATTATTTTTATCATCTAATTTTGACGTAACACGAGAGCGGCGCGTGTTTGACGGATGGCATCAATAGCAAAATAACATAATGAATTGCTTTCAATTAAACTGGAACAAACTTAAACTGGATATTATTAATTAAAACATTTGACACATTTTGGTCCCACGGTTTTATATAGAAGTATCGGATGTTGTAATTGCTTTGAATATTAAAACTCTTTGTTTTAAGTGAAGATGCTACAATTTTAAGTGAGTATGTCATATCAGAAATATCGATGATCATCATAGCTGTGATATTAAACCAGCAAGGCCCAATTGAATATGAAATAGAGTAATGAGTTAATAACTATACGTTTGCACGTTTCGCCGATTTTAACCGATATCGAAAATCGTTTGGAAGCGGATCATTTTATTTATTTTCATTGAAGTTAATTATATCATTTGTTTCATATTTTTTTATTTATTCATTCATTTACATATGCATATCTATCGCTAATTTCTATCGTTTAAACAATTTTAGGTAGACGATATGCAAGGCTTACTCGGAATCGTTCGGTTCAACGAAAGTGGTTATAACGCGGAATATAATATGGATATAATGAGCGTGGAATCCCGAAACAACGTCACCACATCATGGAGGGTAAGTTTTAATGGAGGCACAACCTCAACCATCATCATAGATGTATATGTGATATGAAGATATTTAAACTACTTTCCCCAAGCAACTTAGGTAACTCTTTGTCCCATTTGGGAGATATGATAGATTAAAGATGCTTAAAAAAAAAACCAAGCTTGAAGACTTGATCAAGTCTAAATATGACCATCATCGAGCCTCATGTATACTTCACTTGCTATTATTATTATCATCATCATCATCATCACCATCATTATCATCATCATCATCATCATCATCGTCGTCGTCGTCGTCGTCGTCGTCGTCGTCGTCGTCGTCGTCGTCGGCGTCGTCGTCGTCATCATCATCATCATCATCATCATCATCATCATCATCATCATCATCATCATCATCATCATCATCATCATCATCATCATCAT
>KN885891.1:26426-43492 GCA_000934455.1 Apostichopus parvimensis | reverse complement strand
TAATGAAGGAACTTACTGGAGTCGTTTCCGTAGCAACAGACCCACTAAGATGATGACAATCAGGAAGAGTATCATCAGAATAATTAAGCAGCCAATTATCAAAGTGGACTGGTTTTTAGCTGGATAGAGGAAATACCTAATGACATTATGAACATAGCAAAACAAAATAATTAGATGAAACTCAAATTAAGTAAAACTTATGATGAGAGATTGAGCAAAGGAAGAATGGATTTCCTCAGCTGTAATTCAGCAACATACGTCACAGAATATAGCATCATCATTATAATAAACTGCAAACTTAAAACCAAAGAGTACCCCAACCAACAATTGTGGAAAACAATGCAATTCAAGAGTACACTTTGAAGGTTACAATAAAGATTTGCTTAAACATTAGGTCGTAAGTCATATTTATACATATATACAACCAAGACAATGTGTTGATCCTGCAAGTGCAGGCATTACTATACTAAAAGGTATAAAAATGTAAAGAGAACCCATGCTGTCTTATTAACTGCTTGTGAGAAGAGGAGGCTTAAGCAAAACACTATGGACTAGCAACAAGATTTGAAATGTTAGTTAGCTGATACAACAAACTTAGAAAAGGAATTTTTTGTTATGAAATACTAAGTTGGAAATCATTTAATATTCTTTATTACAACAAGAAGTATACTTAAGCTAAGCTAATACTGAAAATACTTGCATCAGTCAACTATAAGTATGACGGATCTGTGAGTTATGTCATAGATTCAAAGAGTGTTACTGAACTTTAGACCTCTAAATGGGTGGCCTTGATTGAATATCAGACATTCTGGTTTGGCCAGATATTGTTGGCCAATGGATATTCTGTCCAGAAATACCCTCATATAAGAGATATATTAGGGATATTAAACGTCCTACTAATTTATTATTATAAAACAGTGATGAAGTGTTCTGTATTGAAACATATGACTTACGCAAGACTAATGGTGAAGAAACTCTGCTATCAAACACTCCAGCTGTGTTGAAACCTCTTAACCAGTAGCTATAAAGTAGAAATATTAAAAAGTGAAAAATCTAGCAGCTTATTTTTCTTCCATGCAAGGTATAACCACATAAATATTATGTGCACAAAGTGTTTTGTTAACGACAACCGAAGATATTGATAGTAGCTAGCTGCATGGTCCATACATACTTAACTGTAGTAATAGTGTGATAGAAATGATATTAATAATATTTGCTGTACATAAATAAACTTTGGATTCTATTCAAACACTGTCATTCTGGTATCTAATATGAGAAATCCATGTCAAAAAAATGAGATATTTCTAAGTTCACTTCCCTCAGATATCTTCCACCTTTGCTGACAACCAATAACATCCGACTGTCACCAAATTAATAAACTAATTCTTTCGCTCAATGTGGTATAAAAACATACCAAGTTTGGAAGATCACATTTGCAATCTAGGCATCACACGTACACACATGTACGTGCACACACATACAAAAATACATTCATTTTAGATAATGTTATTGTCGCCATAACAATCACAAGCAATTACTCCAAAATTATTCCAACTTCTAGTGCTAAAGTGAAAATAGGAAGATCACATAAGCTTACACATAGCTCTTTCCACCTGTCAAATGACCATTACAATAATCTGGCAAATCATCTCCACAATCCTCTCCTCCGATTATAACGGGCAAAGGGTCATCCACAGATCTCTTGGAAATTTCTAGAAGAAAGTAAAGTACTTGGAATATTAAAAAAGTCATGTTTACTCCCCACTTGTGAGAAACAGTGCTAGTTCTCTCATGATACTTCAAGTGCGCACGTCTTGTAACAATCAAAGCAGCAAGAGTAAAGTACATGGAATATTGAAAAAGTCATGTTTACTCATCGCTTGTGAGAAACACTAATGCTCTCATGTTACTTCCAGTGCGTACGTCTTGTAACAACCAAAGCAGCAAGAGTAACCATGACATGCATAGCTTGAATATTATCAACAAAAATGTGTGGTCTTATAAAACAAAAGTTGATGTGGATATCGCTACAAACTAGTGCTACAATCAGAGAGCCAGATTGGCTCTGTGATTCCTTGCCACATAATATTAAATAACCATCTCACTAATGAAGACGAGTAAGTTGAACTTGTCCAAGAATTAAGTGACAACCTGAAATGATCAGAGATTTCCAGCTTTAAATGTGTAGCCCTTGTGGGCATCAGTGTTTCCTCTAAGAAATTTCCCATTGAGTCAAAATGGCTAATATCTGAATATTTGACTCACCACCGTCCTGGGGGAGGGGTCTAAGTGGAGGGGTAAAATTCTTGGCAAATTCTGGGCAAATTTTATTGAACCAAAAACACAATCCTTCAATGTTTCGCGACTCTTCACGATGTTACATTTTGTCGACAGTATTAGTACTAGGGGCGTAGTCAGGATTTTCAAAGTTGTTGGCACGACTATCTGAGCGGAGCGCCACCATCGGTTGGCGCGGAGCGTACAAGAAAATTTTTGGTTTTACAAACCCCCCAGATGGCCGGAAACGGCCCTTCCCGAGTGTTCATTCTGGTTCCCTGGCCTCTTGGTAACTTGAGACACCTCATTCAATATCACTTTTAAACCCAACAAACAAACAAGTTAAAATAGTATGTAATTCAATACTACATAATGTATTTAAAATTAGCAAGGTACATGTACAGAGTAAGCCAGTAACAACAGGCAACAAAGTGCTGCAGCTCTATAAAGTCTGTTAATCAACGATAGGCTTATTTGACTGTGGAATGTTTCTCAACTGAAATATTATCTGCATAAACAGGTTCTTAACTAGATGTTAAAAAACTGACAAGATCGGATCCTAGTCTTTTTCAGCGGGTAGAGTGTTGATTGAAACGGCACGCGATAAAAATGACAGCCTAGATGACAGAAGAATAGGTCACGTAATTAATCTATATTCTTGCTACGTTCATTTCAATAGGTTTTCCTGTCTAGACTCTAAAACTCGTCCAGCAAGCTTATGGATTTGAATTATGGGTGTTTTAAAAAAAAAAGATAACTTGGCCAAAAAAGTGTAGGCCCGGGCCTACAGTGCTACATACTGGCTACGCCCCTGTGTACTAAACATCGGCCAATCCAATGTCTGCTTTTTAAATTGCGGCATGGAACCATGAGCTTTTTTTAAACGATGATTGCTAAATACTGTAATGATAAATTAGTTCGTTGCACATTACGCTTTATTTTTGCAAGCTAAATTTGGCTCAAATAGGTCCACTTTGCAATGCAGGGTAGGAATTAAGATTTTGGCTTTGGGGGGCTATTTTGGAAAATGAAAAGTTAAAAACGCCCCCATTAATGTATTTACGAGGGCTTTTTTAAGGTTTAAGGGGCGCTTTTCCAAAGGTCAATATGCTGTTTACGGAAAAGTTTGTAAGCATTCATCAGGATCAAGTAAGCACAATTACCCTCTTCCTAGTTAGCTGCGACCGTATAGCAAATTCATTGAAAGTTTAATTGCCAAAATTTGCGATCGTTTAGCAAATAACGTCAATCCACCGAATATATGATGAAAAACCAATAACCCATCAACTGAAATCAGGTTTACTTCCACTGAAGGTGCCCTTTCCTTTAATCATGTATTTTTCGTGTGTGGATAAAATTACTCACCACCAAATACTGAAACCATTATACCGCTGAAAAGTAATCGAAGTTAAAATCTTCAATCCATCGCCACAGCAACGGTGTACGTAAAATACAACATTCCCTCTTTAAGACATAGCACATACCTTCCAAACAACTGCCGATTTAATTGTTAACAAAGCTACGGATTTTTTGTTTGCAAACCGATGGTTAGGCTACATTTCCCATTGACTTAGTGAGATTGTTAGGCTAACATGTAGTCGAAGATTGCAGTTTTTTTTTGATATTTTTATTTGCGACACAACTTGAGCGAATAAACAGATGGCTAGGTTAAAGTTCCATGTTGACTTAGTGAGAAGTCAGGCTACCATGTGTTCGGAGATTGTGGGGATTTTAGGTTATTGTCGCTGGTACTGAAATTGCTTAGTGGAAGCCGTAATTTGCCAGTGACTGTGCGGGAGTTCCCGGTGATTGTGCGCGACCCTCCCGCACTGCTTCAAATTTGATGCAGGATTGTGAGAACTGTTTGTGCGATTCGCGCTGCTACTGCAAACCCTAGCTAAAGCAAAAGCATGTCACAATTAAATTTACACAGACACCTGATATTACGAGGGCGATTTTCTTATATTTCTTTTTCGCTCTCGCAATTGTGCTTTTTTTAGCACTTGCTAGGGCGAATCGCCCGTCGTCCCGCTTATTTCTGACCCTGTTGCAATGTAATGTAAGGAAGGCTATACAGATATTATATTTAGTACGCGGGTAGTGCGAACCATCGTAGTGTAGGCAATGCATCAGTGCACGTTACGTTATATGATTTAGCTTTACAACCATCGAGCTAAATCTGCGTGACTGTATAGAAAAACATAGCTACGGTAAAGTTAACGATCGCTAATTTAACATTTCTGACGATAAATTGGAAACAATTTACAGTAATAATTTCTTCACTTCAAGTTGAAGTTCTGAACACAGGCTTTTGGAACGTTTTTTTTTCTATTCACACTGGATAAAATTCAGGAGAAAATGAAACCCTCTTTTTTTTTCTCTCTCTCTGAACGCCAGTGCGTCAAATCGGCAAACCATTGCGTCGAAATCGCGTCATAGCGGCTTAGCGGAAACACTGGTGGGCATCAACCATTTCATACACTGTTAAGGACAACAGTAAAGAATTTTTATTCCAAAATGTCTTCCGACGTAAAATATAGACACATAGATGTATTAATAAAATAAGCTCTGCCAACTAGCTTGCAACCATCCCTTAAATAATTATTATTAATGAATGAGAGCTCTACAGGACATTATACACTGTGAAATATTTTCACAACTTAGCCAAAGCAAAGTCATCAAGTATAATTCACAGGGAAAATGGCTGATTCTTAGTCCATTTGAGATAACCTGTTGACCCCTTGAGCCATTCCTCCACCCCCCTTTCTCCACCACCCACACACAATTTGAGACAACTTGTTGACCCAGAGCTCAGAGGATAAACTGTTGAGGGCCTGTTAAGTGTCTTAAAGTGAGTGTTTTAAAGATTATTAACAGATTGAAACATATTTCATTTCCTGGATGATTGTATGCTTTGTTGAAACTTTTGAGCCCCTTCACAAAACTCAATTGAACTGAATATAACCAAACTGTATTCAACAAAAGAAAATCATAACATTGGAGAATTCACAGGTAATTATAGCTTTAATTTTGGAGTTATCATTTTTAAAAGGTTTACAGATTTGACACCTGTTGACCTCAGTTGACCTTTACCAATTTCAGTAGGGTTCTTGCACTCACCAAGCTGGATCTTCTACTAAGTATGAAGTTCAAGAAAGATGTACTTCTTGAGTAATCGTGTTTACAAGATTTTCAGACTTTGACTTAAATGTTGACTGCAAATGACCTTTGACCTCCACCAATATCAATTGGGTTCCTCTACTCAATATTGGATATCAACATGCTAAACATGAGATTCATCAAAGCTTCTCTTCTTGATATATAGTATTTACAATGTTTCCACAGTCTGACCTCTAATGGTCTAGTATGACATTTGATCCCAGCCTAAAATAATAGCAGCTGAGAACTCACTATGTTGCATGTACATGCCAAGTGTGAAGTCCATCCAACTTGTTAATATCGTGTTTACAACGTTTTAACAGTTTGACCTCTGGTGACCTAGCATGACCTTTGATCCCAGCCAAAAATACTAGCAACCGAGAACTCAATATGGTGCATCTACATAAACAGTTTGAAGTCCATCCACCTTTAGAATATTGAGTTATCATGTTTACAAGCCAAAGCATCATATAAATAAATGTATATACACTGCATCATGGTCACAATGATTCCTTTTGCTTCCAGCGATCAAAAATTAATTATAAATGAAACTGACCTAGTTATCAAACGACATGTCTATCAAGGGAGCAACCACAGCTTTTGTACAGGGGTGGTAAGATGTCAAGTCTTCCACAGGAGGGTTTCCCTTCCCCTTTGAGAAATTTTGGCAAAAAAAGATGGTGTTTAGATGCAAATTGGTGCTATAGCTTGCAACTTTTTAAAACAACGTTGAAGAATTTTTGAACTGTTTAGGTTGTACTGCATATATACATGTTGTATATTTATGTACTTCACATTTGAATACGCTTGAAATATTCTGTCCGCCAGGAGGGAAGACGGGTCTAGGCCCCTTATTTATTTCTGGGGAATAAAGGAGCCCCTGTTGTCACAGATAACCTGGTCATCACCTTATCTGTCTATGTAACAACTAACTTCTTCATTCATAGTTTGCTTACCTTTCTCACCTTGATATGTACTGACAGATACTTCATGGAATGCTTGGTAAGGGGGGATTGGATTTTGACTGATAGCTTTTCGCCAGCCTGG
The DNA here is from genome assembly GCA_000934455.1 of Apostichopus parvimensis. NCBI lineage: Eukaryota > Metazoa > Echinodermata > Holothuroidea > Aspidochirotida > Stichopodidae > Apostichopus > Apostichopus parvimensis. The sequence continues at coordinate 37,009 of KN885891.1, read as the reverse complement.
AAGAGTACCCCTGGTGTCAACTCTTTACCATTAGCGGAGGCTGAATTAAATGGAAACAAGAGTAACACACATTTATCAATAGGCAATCAACACTATTATTACATATATCCCCATCTACTGGAACTAATTGCAATGGGAAGAATGGTTTCTGGGCAAACTAGAAACTCGTCTCCATTCTCCATCATCACGTTATTCACAAAAAAACACAAACACGAGGCCCATGTGTATAGTCTACATGAGATTAAAAGCAGCGAGGTCCTAGTCTAGTGTACCAACCAGTTCAGTGATGGATGTCAGATGTAACCTCTGTGATCAAGGATAAGAAAATTGGTGCATCAAGGTAGTAATTTTTGTGTGTGTCTTGAATAGAAATGGTGAATCTGGAATGAATCTGGAACCAAGCGCTCTTGGTGGGGCTCAAACCTTAAGTCCCAGCAGAATTGACAAGGCACGAACATCACTCAAAACAAAAGACTGACGCTGAGCTTCATTCTGGCTAACCACCTACAGTGTACCAGCCTACAATTTGGATGCAAAAGTTGAACCCCAGGTATCCTTTATACAAGATGGTCTCTTAGGAAGGCCTAGAGCCACACCCCATCATGGACCACAAATGTCCTGCAAACGAGTCGAGGTCAACATGGAGATCTTAACTGGGTAAAGAGAAACACAGCCTTCCTCTCTACCCTGAAACGAGGTTCTATGCATACAATGTGGAGGACAACCAGCCAAAGATATTTTCAGTAACCGCAAAACCAAACAACCCATAGAACTCACTGAGCCAGTGATGGGGTTAAGTGGGGTCATTTGGGGAGGGGGGGGGGGGTTGCAAGTTGAGCACTGATGGGACTGGAAAATGCAAAAATGATATTTTTCAGAAGTTGAAGAGTTCCAGATGTAAGAAGTTCTCCAATGCAGACAATCTGTAAGGCAAACCATTGTCATTTATTGAATATCACATAAAAAAATCATTAAGGAAAACTTGTTGTATAGGACTGAAGTAATGTCTTCTTGTTATGCTGAATTTAATGTAGTGAAAGAGACAATTACTGTTACTGCAGCTATATTCTATTATCAGTGTGCTACTGTACCGAAGTTGTCACACTATACTCACAATATACTATTCACTAATTAGAAATGAAAACCATAAGTGACAGTGTTATCACATGATGCTAACCTTCAGCTACAACCACAGCAAAAGTTTCAACAGGTCCATTTTCATCATCAAACAACTTTGGATCAAACCAGATAGCAAAGCTGTGGTGAGTCAAATAATCCGGATACCGTGGGAATTGTTCCGATGGTTTGAGAACTGAGAGTGAAAAATAACTTGAGTTAATTCAATCAGCAAACAGGATGATAATGAAGATATGTCAGGGTCTATTGTAACAAATTGACGAATCATAAATATCACCACAAATCAAGTATTTTATAAACTTTAGCTAAATTAAGGAAATGAGCAAAGAAATGCATGGCTAGAATGGGATTCAAACCAGCGACCTTTGTGTTACAAGTCCAGCACAATACCAATTAAAGCTATCCAGCCCTTAATTGGTGGCGATCCCTATATAGCCATCGGTTACACAGTATTCAAGGTACTGTGGCTTCTGACAGGCACCCTCAGCTAGTAAATGGCTATATAGAGGATCGCCACCAATTAAAGCTATCCAGCCCTTAATTGGTGGCGATCCCTATATAGCCATGGGTTACACAGTATTCAAGTTACTGTGGCTTCTGACAGGCACCCCCAGTAAGGAAATGGCTATATAGGGATCGCAACTGACTAAGGGTTGGATAGCTTAGTTGGTAAAGCACTGTGCTTGTAACCAAGAGGTCACTGGTTTCAATCCCATTCTAGCCAAACATTTCTTTGATGTTTTCCATTTTCTAAATTTCCCAGTCAGTTTCCTGTAATTCATTTACTTATATAAAACATTAGCATATGTAATGAAGTTTGTGTACGCATTAACAAGTCAGACAACACACACCAGCTAATTAGCAAAAATTACCAAGTTCGGATATTAGTAGAATTCTGTTACATTTAGGAAACACTAAATAGATCACTGTAAACTACAACTAAAATCCAGCATTAGACAAGAAAACAGACGTCAGTTCCAAACACACCATTGAATGCCCTTAAAATATGGTTATTATGCAAGTTGGGCTAAATTAGAATGTCCACCTAAATCATGAATTTAACACCAGCTCACTTCTGTGATATAACACATTTGGAAGTCCTTTCTGAGGTTGTTCACATATACAGTCTAATTAAGTGCCCAAAATATTCAAACTCATTGCATACTTTATTCATGGAATATTTTACATTATGAGGCTTAGTATCTATCAGAATTTTTCACCCTCATATAAAATATGCACACAATATGCTGAGGTTCTTAATACTCTTTTGAAATGATAACTGAATGACTTCTGTGTTACAATGACAAGTTACAACACACACAAGAATAACACATAATAGGAATGCATTGTTTTGTAAAGGCTAAACTTAAATCCTTTGCACATCTGATTATTAATGCAGATATTACTGAATGAATATTCAGCAGACATGGCTCCTTTATAGCTCACAGTAAAGCTGCATAATGCCTAATGGGATTCTCACCTCCAACCATTGTGTTGACTATTTTCCAGGCAAGCTCCCCTTCATTGGTAGGTCCAAAGTAAGCTTTTATCTGAAAAAACCAAACAAGCATTACAAATTACAACATGATTAAATATATTCTTCAAATATGAACTATCAAAATGTAATTGCTTGTTCTTAATGAAGAGAAAAGGGAACTCTTGATACTTGTAGTATAGTGTGCAAGCAATAATGATGATGAAAACAATAATTATGGTAATTATCTTCCAGCTATCACCATGTATGTTCAGTACACTAAAGTATCAGTGGAACCTATCCACCAACATGAGACTTGGAATTCTGTTATGTGATACAGTCAATTGTAAGCCTAGAAATCAAATACATTCACCAAGGAAATAGATTCATGACTTGTACTTACTGTAAAGTTATATTTGCATCCACCCTTCACGGTAATGTTAATTGGTCGAGAATGTGCAAGAGGTAACCACATCTTGTCATGTTATGTAATGCAGTCAATTGTAAGCCTATCTAGAAAGCAAATACATTTACCAAGGAAATACACTCATGACTTGTACTTACTGTAAAGTTATATATGCACCCACCCTTCACGGTAATGTTAATTGGTCGAGAATGTGCAGGAGGTAACCACATTTTATCATCACTGCAAACATCTCCCTGAAAATTGGGCAATACAATACTGAAATCTGTTTTGGAAAGGTAACTTAGTTAAATTGAAACTTAATTCCATGATGGCATCAGAAACTAAAATAGGTCATTAAGGACAGCATAATGTATTAAAACAAATCTTCATTTATGTCTGAACTGTTAAAACCACAGTGTTTAACTAGATACAGTTGGCAAATCTAACTTCTGAGCTATCCAATTCAAGGCGTTTATGTACAGCAAAGACACACCTTCCTCAGTTTCCATCAAATTTGTAGTTCCACACAAAATTCAACATTTATTCACAGAAACAGCTACCATTAACTGCCTTCAGCAAAGTTATGTCAAAATTCAACATATCAAGGATGCAGTTCAACCAAGATGTACTTTTTGACTCATGTTTACAAGCACGAAGGCACCATTGTGGAAAGTCTATAAGGGCAGATCTACCCAGGCTGCCATACCTGTTGTAAAATAAATGCGATGTTCTTCGAAAACACTGAGCATATATCTAGCGCCGGATGACAGTGAGTTCAGACTAAAGGTTCCGTTTGTCGTGTATACTCCTGGTGTTTTGGTCGTAACGTTTCTCTGCTTCACAGAGTTGTTATTGGTTAAAGTGAGGGCGACAGTCAGCTCTTGGACAACTCCCCGGCGTGAGGTCCAAAAGAATTCAGCCCAAGATGTATTCACCGCAACAACTTTACAGGAGTCTATATGTCTGGGTTCAAATGCTTTGTAGGAAAATTAGTAAAGAAGTATTACTGCCATGGCAAAATGCATCTTTAATGTATATCATTACAGCTGCAGTTTGCTTTGAGTTGTTGCTCTGTGTTATTCTGACCAATACATCTTCATGCATACCCTACAGTCTGACTTAGAGAAACAGTAGACAATGTTATTGGCAAGATAACAATTTGTTAAGTTATCATGTTGGTTGCATTTGCAGGCTTCAAGCTTCCATTGACCTCAAATGACCTTTGACCTCTACAAATTTCATTAAAGCTCTTGTAGTCACCAAGAAGGATCTACATACCAAGTTTGAAGCTCAACCAAGATGTAAGTTTATACTTTTCATGTTTATGTTTTCAGGCTGTGAGCTTTTTTGACCTTCAATTACACACTGCACCAACTGTATGAAAGTACCATGAATGTGCAAATTAACAAAAGTCTAGATATTAATTTTAGCCTCCTTGAAAAACTAGAGTTGTTTAGAAATGTGCACTGTTCTAAGAAAGGGAAATGTTATGCTACAATATCTTCTATTTCTTCACACTTTCACTAGTATATTAACAGATTGAATTGAGATATGAAGAACAGATTGTGAAACAAAGCTCTGATATTGATTTGATAACATTAAAATACCTGTTTCATAATCTGATAAAAGGGTCGGTTACAGAACTTAAAAGTATAATTCCAATTTTTGCTGTAATGCCTAAAAATGTAAATTTGACAACATTCATAATGCAGTCAATGGACACATATTAACACAATATACTCCCTTAAATGACCACTGTATTCACTGCTGGGCAAAAAGGATTATTTCGGATAATACTGCAAACAAATTGACTTATAAATCATGAAAACCAAAGTATTCACACAAATTTATTGGTACTGCTTGACACGTTTTATGACTATGTTTACTGGCAGTTGACTTGCAATATGGCCGTTTCAATTTATGTGTATTTCAAACAGACATGGGAATAACTGTGGCAGTATATAGCTGAAACGGAAAGTATGTATTCTGTTTTATATGAAAACAAAAACGAGGGATTGCTAGTCTCCCTGGAATGTATTGAATGGTTGTAATCTGTACTTTGTCAGATTTTGGCACAATTTGATGGTATCATACTTCTCTCTTTAAAGAAAGATAAAATGACTTTGGGTAGAATGACTTCATAATGTTATACTCCAAGAAAAAAAAATCAGTACTAGTAATATTCTTACAGCTATTCTGGTTTTCCAGATGATTCACCTTAATGGCTACTTAGTGCAGACCTTAATGTTAATGTTCAATCCATTGCTTTTAACATCAAAATCATGTTCATTTAGCATGATCATATAAACAACAGAGTACCCTTGAATGACATTCAACATCATTTGTAGTTCTAACAAATTTGTAACACATTGTAAATATGTCATTTGAGGCCGAAACAGGCTGTTTGTTTCCCCATTGATTTTGTGTTGCTTCTGAGGAACTGGCCTTATTGTCTGTGTATTAGACTATATAATCCAAGCACTTACACTGATGAACCCCCGGCTGTTTAAAGGGTCACTTCTCAAACATTTTGGCGATACGAGAATTGTACATCCAAGAAGGGAATTGTTAAAAATATTGACTTCATCCAGTTACCGTCTTGTTGATTTGATGTGAATCTTCTAACAAGCACGTACAAACGTTAATCCAAGTAACAATTCTTGAGATGTCGAGCTTTGGCCAAGATAGACAATTTGACATGTCAGCAAGTAATTAATGCAATATAAACCTGTTATGTCAGGCCCTGAACGTTCTCTAATTTTGAATTGCTTAACTGAATGTGCTATACTTGGTGTTCCAGCCACCTAGATTGATGTTCCTATGTCCTTTCTCAAAAACATTAAAGAGAGAGGCAGCATTTATTACCTTCAGTCACAATCAGGATCTCAAAGAGGTCACAGGAACTATTAGTACAACAGCTAAGAGTGACATTATAAACTTCACCAGGAATTAGTTTGTCTTTGAATCTAATCGGAACCGGGTTATTACTAAACGTTTCAGTTTGGTTCCATTTATCATCTCCATAGTTTCCCTGTCCTGTAGCAACAATTTTGGTATACTTATCTGTATCATTAGTTTCGATAGAGTTTCCATAGGGATACCAGGTACAGAACACTGAAAGAGCAGAACGTCATAGTTAAGTTGAAAAAAAAACCACGACTAGATTTGGTGACCATCATAACCCCCCACCCCCTCCCAAAGTATCCTTGAGCATTGCCTGTGTGAGACTCCTACAGACTGATTAGGTACAAGTGGTCAATGATTAAAGCTGCTCAAAATGCTGCTTTGTACAAAACGTCACTGTCAAATTCATTAATGTTTATGAAGTGATTCCTTCATTTCTAATTGTTTGGAATCAAATCAGTACTGCTTATAATTATTAGTTTTTCACTACTTCAACATGTTAAAGGGGAAATTTCAAATAGTTTCCCCTAAGTCATCTAGTTTGGGCAGCAATGGAAAACAAAACTGTTTTGGGTTCTATCAATTACAGTTACACATGTCATGTGACCAAAGTGTACTTAATAAACCCAATTATTCCAGAATATTCTCAAAGTTAATGAAAGTGAAAAGGATTGATTCACAAACCATATATGTGTCAAATCCCACAAAATGGACATTGGAACAACAAATGTTTGCACGTTTTATTCCTGTCTACATAAATCAAAACGTGGAATGATTGGTGCAATCAAACACTGATTTATACAGAATATAAGAAGTGCAGTCAACAACAAGGCAGTGCAAAATGTATTTAAGATCTATTTTCTTTGGAAATGTAAGCTTTATGTTTTTTACTGTTCTAATAACAAGAGATAATTGATTCCTGATATATTTACCAGTCGGTGGCAATATCCCCCTGCTTGTACGTCCTCCATTATTACTAAGGCTGGAAGATGATTCTGTGGGCATTGCAATTGTAGTCACCATTTGGTTACCTTTAGTTGCCATGGTTATCTGAGACATCATTACATTTGTTGTATACAATGAGTTTTCTCTGCTTACTATCTCGGTTCTGATGGATCTTGCTTCAGAACTGCCTGACATCGTTGAGGTACTCAGGTCTGCATAATCAGACTTATTCTGACTGCAACCTGTTATTGAACTTTGAATCGAGTAAAACTAGACATGTATTTAGCAAGGGCTATATACATACAGTCTGAAGAACACATTTTCAAAGTTTTAAGACTTTGACATATGTTGACCTCAAACGACCTTTGACCTCCATGAAAATTAATAGGTGTCATCTTCTTACCAAGGGCTACCAACAAACCAGGTTTAAAGGCCAAGTAATCTTTACTTCTTGAGATATCGTGTTTATAATGTTTTCAGCCTTTGACCTCTGGTGTGACCTAGAATGACCTTTGACCTCCATAAAAAAGGATATAAAACATGTAATTACTAAGGGCTAAGTTCATATTAAATTTGAAGTTCAAACAAGTTCACTTCTTGAGATATCGTGTTTACAAAGTTTTCAGACGTTGACCTCTCTTGACCTCAAATGACCATTGACCTCCATGAAAAACAATAGGGATCATCAACTTACCAAGTGCTACCTACATACCAAGTTTCAAGTTCAGGCAGTTTAGGTTCTTGATATATCGTGTCTACAAGCCAACCCGTCACATACACAGACAAACATGCACGCACGCATACACCGGTACACACAAGCTATCACATAGATTCCTTCGGCCTTCGGCAAGGAATAAAAAATAATGTAACATACCTACAAGAACTACAAGGACAGCTTCTTGACAGCAAAACAGTACCACCTGCAATAGATTAGAACATTCTTTATTCAGTAGTTGAAATATAATATATGGTAGGCTATATGAACTAATCTTGCTCATCTCTCAATTCTCGTGGAGCAGTAGCAAAACCATGTAGCACGAAAGTCAAGTCATGATAAAGAATTGGTCTCTAATATAATACTTTTGGCTGGGTGTACGGAGAAATTCACTTCACGCTACCACCCCCTCCCCAAGAAAGAAGAATCATGAAACAGTAGCTTTGTAAATTGCGAACTGCGATGAAGCTGATACTAAGAGTTATCCTTCGTAAGACATTTTCAAAATTTGATCTGTTAACCTCCACAAAAACTAGTTTTTTTTTGTAGCATCAAGTTGGATCTTTATGTAGTTTCTGACCTTAAATGACCTTAACGAACTCACTATTAAGGTGAATGTGCAGTCCGGTATGAAGTTCATCAAAGTTTACTTTGGACTATTTTGCTTGCAAGGTTTTGAAATTTTGATGTCTATTGACCTCCATGACATTTAATCTCCATAAAATAGCTGCGTTATTAATGATTAATAATGGTCTAGCTCTGCCCAATCCATGTTGGGTATTGTCTTACACCGTGGGTCTAACACCATTGGGTATGGTCTAACACCATGGGTCTAACACCATTGGGTATGGTCTAAAACCATTGGGTATGGTCTAACACCATGGGTCTAACACCATTGGGTAAAGTCTAACTAACCAAAATGAGACAGAGACGTTCCAAGAGAGAGGAAACAAACATTTTTGGGGTTTCTCAAAACGTTGATTCGAGATAATTCCTTTATTGATTTTATCTTTTGATTGAGTTGCGTGATATAATTATAGTAACAGATCATGTCCATGAAGATCAGTAGAGATTACGTTGGACGGTACAATTTGTTATACAAACAACTGATGTATGAAGCGTTCACTTCGAAGACTAATAGCCCGGTAGCCCAGTGCACTTTGATCAAACGAACGAGGTACCAATATCTGAGTATTGGAACATTTGTGGAAAAACCCAGTATATCCAAAAGTGGATGTCTGCCGTGGTCCCTCTGCTGCATGTGGCCCCTGGGGCCGGTTAAAGGGGGCCAAAATATGCATCTGATCAAACGAACGAGGTACCACTTGAAACCAATGTCAACTTAATGCATGAATGCCACATAGTACTGAATGGCCCATGCCAGACAAATTTTCTGCTGCAAAGGGCCAGCCAGACGCCCCAAAAGGGCCCCTAAAAATGCATCTGATAAAACGAACGAGGTACCACTTGAAACCAATGTCAACTTAATGCATGAATGCCACATAGTACTGAATGGCCCATGCCAGACAAATTTTCTGCTGCTAAGGGCCCGCCAGACGCCCCCAAATATGGACCAAATGCCCATTATCGTAGCATTGACCCAGATTTACTATGCAAGGTACCACTCAAAACCGGTTTGGGATGTTCGGGTTGATCTTACAGACTATGGAAATCATCGTGCCAGACAAATTTTCTGCTACAAAGGGGCCAACAGACACACTAAAAAAAGGGCCCCCAAATGGGCTGTGATCAATCATAGTTGGTACCACACAAAACCAATATCAAATGCAAAGGTTCTTTCCACAGAGTAAAGAACTGCCAATGCAAGACAAATTTTCTTCTGCATAGGTCCCACCAGATAGAAAGAATAGTTGGCCCAATGTGGCCCTATATATGGGTCTAAAGAATTGGATATATGTGCCTTGTAACATGACATTTCAAGCTCATGGTTATATTAATTCCAGCATAAATTGGAGTTACTGTACACAAGACCAGTGTTTTTAGACCAGTGTTTTATCTTATTTAGCTATTCGCTGCTCTAAGCAAAATAAAGATAACACTTTCACCTAAGCCTCTAAATATTTTGGGATTTGCTGGTCTGGGCAAGAATTACAGTTCCCCACATTATAATTCTAACACTCTGAGGAAGAGTCTTGCCTGGCTTGGATCCACATAACTACAGATGGAAGAGCAAGAACGGGTGCTACAGCCCTGACTGGTTTGAGGGACCGGCTCTCCCAGATCATCTATTCCAAGAGGGGGAACTGAGCGAAGATTTTCAAAGTAGCCGACCAGACGTGGCTTCCGAGTTTGATGCCGTTGATTCAAGTACTGAACTATCTTGGAGTGATGACTCCGACAATGAAACATAGATTTGAGCTTCCATTGTCTTTTTAGCATCAAGTTCATGGGAATACTTAATTTTCATAAACTTACTAATTATTCTTTTGAGATCTGTCTGAATGGCAAATGCAGTGTCTTATTACAATGCACACACTCCAGTGTTTAATCACTGTCAAGAGACATGAATTCTCTGTTCTTATACTTCGAAGCAATACCTAACATGTGTCATGTTCAGAGTAATCACATAGTGATCTTTTGTTACTATCTTTGCCAATTATGATTTTAGTACATTTGAAACTAGCAAGATGACTCTCTTGCAAGGTAAAAGATTCCTTCATAGATGAAAACAAAAACCCTCATCTAGCATTCATATTTCTGAAAAATGGATGCCACATCTATTTGTTGGACTTGTTACAAGCTATTCGAAATGAATTAGTGTAATGATGGAAGTTCTAAAAGACCAAGATGGAGTAATATAGGCCAATTACTCATTTTATATTTTGTATCAAGGAATGGAGTCATACGTGGTGATATCAGTATCTGTTTGTTCAATCTTAGCATTTTAAGTCCTTTAAAGAGTGTACAACTAGCATAAAGGTACATATACATTTCTATGCTTCAATTATGTATCTTTAAAAAACCATATTGGACAGTTTCAA
>KN885890.1:61923-74460 GCA_000934455.1 Apostichopus parvimensis | reverse complement strand
TTTAAATTGCAGGCGAAGGAAGAATGAGCATTTACATGTCAGATATTTAAATATATTTAAATATATTTAAATATATTTAAATATTTAAGGGCCAATTATTACAATGATCTCTCTCTCTCTTCTTCCACATCAAATCGATATTATTTTTTAATTTATTCAGATATGATGCTGTTCTGACTAGCTGACCCCATGTTCATTCTAAAACTAAGGCAACAAACTTCAGAATATGAAAATTGCTGCTATTTTTTTCCCCCTTTTACTTTTGGAATGTATTTAAACAAGAGGTCATAGGCTGACGGATTTATTAATACCAACAAAACAACACCAAACTAAATAATTAGGTTAGCACAGCACAACATCATTTAAATGAAAAGTTAAGTAAATTTCTGAAGAAACTGCTAGAAATGTTAATAAAATGCTACACTTCATATAGTCTTTGACAAGTGCAGATCTAACAGAATAAAACTACATGTACAGTTCCTTGCATAATATATGTCAGTGGAAAATTTACAACCCTTTTGTACATTCCTAAGACATGAAGCAATTCTAATCAATTGTAAATTAAACTCTCATTTGTAATTGCAAGCATGTATCAATTATCCATAAGTTTTCAATAAAAAGACACCCCGGATCAAACCAGTCGACCCGCTAGGTATTTAGTCGTAAATACCAGATGTTAATTTTTTTGAGAAGCTCCCTGCTAGGTGTGACATGCAGAGTCATTGGGGCCTACGACTGTGTGAAACGTTTGTCAGTTCCTATGTTCCACAGCGGGGGGAGAAGTGGAGATCTGAAAAGCCACAAACACCAACGACTGCATGAAACTTGTTTTTATGAAACCCTCCTTTTCATTTTTCGAAGGAGGAGTTTGAGGCTGGCAGCAGCAGCAGGGTCTACGAGATGGAGCTTTCTTCATCGTACGTAAGGACGTCAAGCACTAGATTTATTCTAGCTTTTTCAAGCAGGAGTGATGATGAAATTGCAGATAGGATACCAGAGACAGGAATTCTTAATTAATGAATAATTAATTAATGTGATAGGTAAGGCTTTCCATTATATCTAGCGGGAATACTTTCTTTTAATAGATTGTATCACTGTATAATTAATGAGATACATTTCCATAAATTTCTCCTTAGCATAAGATTACTTGGTTATGAAAAGAACAATAAATAATAATAATATGATATGGTTACTTTATATTAATTTACAGTTGTTTACCAATTCCAATAACTTTTTTGTTATCTTTTTATTTTGTAACTAAGTAAACATTAAACAATAAATTTTGTCCCCCCCCCCCTAAAAAAAGTTTGAGCAGAAAAAGTTGTAAATTGACATATAAATAAAGTATGTTTGCAATGAGTGACCAGATTTATGAAATTGGAATTTTCTGTCTCTTTTTGAAAGTATTCCAACATGACAAAAATATCTTTTCTAAATTGATTTTTATAATTTCCTGATGCTATTTGATAGTAAACCTCAATAACAATGTACTGTAGTTCGTTACATTGGTTGTTGCAAGGTTTTTGTTCATATATTGCAGTAAAAGTGTAAAATATAACTACAAATTTTGATTTTTCAATTTATGGTTTACCTCTAAATTATTTATACTAATACAAAGAAGTGTATATGAGTGCATTCATGACACACAGATTATCATTCATTTGGGTGAATAATTTTACCAGCGATTCTCAATTAAGTTTCTTCATGAGTCAAAGAAAAAAATATTGGTTGGAGACTTGGAGTCTAGAGAGAACCATGTAAACATGTAAACAGTGGCGGAGCTAGGGGTATTGGTCAGGGGGGGCGAGAATGGTCTGTAGGGGCGCTTTCGACACTATCTAAGCGGAGCGCCACCATTGGTTGGCGCGGAGCGTACAGAATTTTTTTGAGTAAAGATACACTCTAGATCGCCGGAAATGACCCTTTCCGGGCCTTGCTAATTTGCAGATAAACGAAGAATAAATAGGTGTTATCGCCATTTTGTCAGAAAATTACACCAACAAAATGTGACAAATGTCAATAGGTAGATGAGAGCGCAATAAAAAAGTCAATAATCGCAAATAAGTAAAAAGTGGTAAAAAGCTGAAAAGGGCGCCAGCAGTCCATTTGAGTCCGTCAGGGGGGGCATCCGCCCCCCCGAACGCTCCGATACTGCATGTAAATATCACTTGGAAAAGTAAACACTAGTCTCCATTCTATTATAATTCTGTAAAAGTGTTTTCGTACTGGAAATGGATGGATGGGTGGGTGTGTGGGTGTGTGGATGGGTGGGTGTGTGGATGGATGGAAAAATGGATGGATGGATGGATTGATGGATTGAATTGAAGAATGTACAGAATAGGTCCACAAGGATACTCAAGTCTAAGGACACAATGGCCCTCATAATCAAGCAGAACATGATTATGCACCATCATTATTTTCCCTTCTTCCTGGGCTGGACGGAATGCTTGCATATTATTATGATATAACATTACTCTATACTCACATACACCCAATACAGCTCATACAGTACTGTAACATTGCATTTAACATACTAATTGAATGCAGGCCACAACAAATTAATATACATGCTCTGATATCAATCTGGTTGATGATAAATGCTGACCTTTCCTGACACAATTAAAAACAGTAGGCCAGCGTAAGCAGTAATTTAATGCTTCTCATGATTAATGGAGTCGCTCAATCATGATTGGGTCCTCAGCAGCATCGTTTGAATATCATCCTAGTCATCTACAGTATCTCACAGTGAATCATCCCCACCATGGCAGGAATCTCTCTGCTTACATTCCTCTCTCATGATTTATTGCGCATTGTGGAACCAAGTTGTATTATAAAAGTGGAAGCAATCTTTCCTATAAATCTCACAAAATGTTGCAATTTAATCTCTTTAAGCCTATCTGGTTTTGAACAAAGTTGGGGAAACGGCTTGAGAATGTTATGAAATAATTAACTTTGGAATGTTGGACAAACATAAGTCCATTGAAGTCAACCATGTACAGATTTATACAATATTCACAGTGGTATTCATAAAGAGTGAAATTTTATGTCAAATATGTACGAAAAATAAAATTTGTGTAAAATATCCACAAACAATATAATGTGCATCAAATATACATTGAAGATCATAAGTTTTGTCAAAACGTGATAAACATATAAATTTGTTTCAAATTTACCCATGTGACAAATATAGCTAAATGTGAGTCCATCTGTATAATTATGCAATCTAATCTTTACCTGATGGCCCCCAAGCAACATAAATCAGTTCATATATAAAGTATTGATTAATTGATTTTCAAATGATCAATACCAGCAAATATCTCATGTGAGAATGCTGTGCACAAGCTAAGCATAAGTATAAGATAAGTTGTAAATATTTGTCATTCTGACCAATTTTAATATTATCTACCGTTATATAGTATGTGGTTACAACCAATTGGCTGCTTCTAGTACCCAAGCTATTAACCAGAAAACCTGATACAAGGTAATACTGTACAAGTCGCAATTATTTCATTACATATTGTATTTTGTTCTTTGGCTAACCTTTGAATTTGTGTCTTAATTTCATCCATCCTGGTGCAATATCGGTATATTAAAATAATATTCCAAGCTTCATAGTCTTTCCTTTAGCCTCCTTAACACCTTATCACCAATTCTGAAGCAGCTTAACTCAGAGTACAAGCTTGAAGCTGACCAGGTAAACTCAAGAATTTAGGCCCAAAGGTCAAGCGGAGTAACCTAAATATAAATAAAGTCACCTTGGACAAGTCCTGATTGGTTATTTTGGTTTCTAATTAGAAGGGTGGTCTATCATAACTTTCATCACTTGTCAAATTAACACTACTGTCACCTATAATAACTGTCAACCAATTAGGCTTGAGTATTCCCTTCAATATCCATGTTAGTGCAGGCAATGGCTTCTGTCGTCAAGCAAAGCAGTAACTACTTTTTCTGTGCAAGCTTTGCTGTGGTGACATTAAAAGTCATCAACTAATTTTCCAGCATTTCTTTGGGGGAGGAGGATGGAGAAGGATGAAGAGTGAGACAGGGAGGAAGGAAGAGAGGGATGGATGAATGGAAAGAGAAAGACAGAACAATTGGGACGGAGGGAGGGAGGGAAGGAGGAAGGATGGTCCATTGAGTAAAATGAGTAAGCTTCTAATTTTGATGGAGGATGGTTGCATTTTCTTAAGTTGATAGCTAACATTGACTTGACATTAAACATGAATGTGAACTTAATCAAAGAACAATGAAACAGCTGTGTCTTAGGATTTTTAAATTGACATCCTGATCCATTTACTGCATTTTATTCTTCAAGGTGATCAATTTGATTATATTTGTTAATATTTGTTACATTTGCTAATACCAGTAAACAGTAGTGGGCCAAAATCAGTAAGAAATGACACACAGCTTTCACCCATATTCTGTCTTCTGTTTTCTCCGACCAACTCATCCTCCAAACTACCATCCTCTCCATTTATCACTTATAACTGAACCAGACATCAACAAGAGCATCTATAGCCTACCACACATGTTCCCATACAGCTGTAGGCCTATACATCAAGCCCTTGGTATCCTCTTACAATTTAATCGTCAGATATAACTTGAAAATAAATTTCATTATCCTTAATCATTATCTGATGTCACCAGATCATCTCTTATCACCAGGAATATCAACCCTTACAGTATATTGGTCATGCACCCATTGCTGGCTTTCGTATTGCAAAAACGTCCTGGCATATTTATTTTCATTATCTGGCAGCGTAATTAGCTTTTCTCCCTCTGGAATGCAATATGCTAGTAGCCACAAGTTAAAAATCACTTCAAAACTTTAAACCACATCTAATTAAGTCTGGCGAATGACTAACGACATAATCAGAACACTGCGAGAGGCCCCCTGAACCACACTTTAGTGCCTTGTAGGTTTGTCTTTTGTACAATGAGTTTCATATTCAGCAGCATGCATTGTGTGTTGGAGTTTTATAGTAGACTGTACAAAGAGTAAAACCAAAAAATCTGTTGCCTTTCGTAAGCAGAGACTATTCCATTACATGAAATGCGTGACTCCCTACCATGTCTCTCTGAACTACTTTTATCCGGCTACATAATCCGTTGCGGTTTTCTTATCAAACTATTCTATTAGATAAGACAGGGGGCTCCCCAGGTAAGCTTCTGTGTATTGGTTTTATCCATTAGCCAAATGATTCATTGCAGTTTGAGAGCAAACTGATTAAATCAAATGAAATCAGGGGTTGCCCATATCTTCAACCACTCTTCCTTACCCTGACTAACCAATGATCTGTTGTAATCTTCTACAGTAGGCAAAACTTAGAACCCTTATGATCCTACTTGATCATCAGTTTTGACAGTTAAAGAAACATAATATATAATATAAAACTATCTGTTGCTATTATTTTTGGCTAACCTCACAAATTACAACATCTTGCAAATTAAACAAATAAAACATACATTTAAATCTGTGGGGCACAAAATTTTCTTTGCGTTTGCTTAAACATATTTGACCTACCAGACCGGGTGGCAGCTAATTCCCCCTCCCCACCCAATCACCCCCCTTCCCCACCTTCCTTCCAATGAAAACAATTGAACGAGATTCCACAATTCAGGCTAGGCAATGTCAGGTGCCTAATACTTGCACAATTTGGCACTGACTGAATGCTATAACACAATAAGTAAGAATTCCCTTTTTCATCTACAAAATTTTAAATTGTTTTTTTTTCTCCTAGTTGAAGAACGTTTCTTGTCGTGCATGAGGTTCTTCATTTCCCAGAGAAAACTTGATTGACAAAAGCTATCTCCATCATCTGTCACCTAGGGAGACCGAAGCATCAAGGATAACGGTAGAAAATCATTTTATTAACTTTTAAAGGCATTGAAGACTCGCCCCAAACCGAGTGCCGCGCTCTGAAAAAGTTAACTTTCCGTTGCTTGCAAGTGAAGTTTTCTGCTTGTCGCTACAAAATGCAGACAGTAATGAAACGTGATACCTTAATTGTTATCTTTAGCTGGACCTGAGATGTCCATCGCTGTATCGTTTGTATACTGTGCTGTGGGTATTGACCACAGCTGTATGTACTGACTGTACACTAGTGTCTAATTACGAAGGTAGCAAGCTGTGTGCATATTTTCTGGGAATCGATGGTGGTGTCTAACACTTCTGTTACACCTCATTCGAAACTAGGTCAGATTACCGACATTAGAAGTTTCTTTTTGCGCGAGTCTTCACACCCTTTAATTGTAACAGTATAACAATGTGCAGGTTATTTTCCTTTACATCCAACACAACTAGTGATACTTTTAAAATGAGAAAAAAGGAATGGAAGAAGCAGAAAATAATAATTTAAAACTGGAAGACTTATAAACTTTGATAATGATTTACTATTTATAATTTCACTTTTATGTTATCATACATATTTACCACCTTGTTTGCCTAGCTTTCAACCTTTGCATTAAACCAGGTTATCTCGTCTACCCACGATGAAATTCTCCTGTGGTTAACCATTAGACATTGACGAGCATAGAGACAAATGATCAGAAAAGAGAAAAGGTTTGAAATAACAGCTGTTGTTGACACAGCTCTCGTCCCACGGAGAAACATTTTTGTAGCTGGGTAATCATAAACCTTACTCCTGTTGCTAGCTGCTTCATTTCTCATGATGAGGAACGTTACTGCCTATCGTTGCCTTGCCCCCCTCCTAGGCCAACGACAGGTGCTAAGCTATATGAGGTGTTTTAGGGGTAAACAGAAGACGAGTACATGAATATAGTTCTCCAAGATTGTACCAGTATGTATCACACACAACATGGATCACATCCATTGTTTCATACCATACTGTGTAATTAAAATCTACATAAAGTAGTCTTGGGTGGTATAGCGAGCGAACGAACGATCAGGTTTTACAGGAGAAATGTCAAAGGTAACTTCTTATGGAAAGTGATGAAAATGATTGTGTCGTGGTGACAGATTTGAGTTTTAATTGCGTCATGAAATTTTAGTTGCAGCCATCTTTATTATTAGATGAGAGCAATGTCAATTTAATTGTTCCAATAGAAGTGTGCTGTATACGACAAATGCAATTTTTCACCTCTTAATTGTAGTTTACTTTCATTTTTCTAATGCAAATCAATTCACTAATTTATACTCAAAGTCTTGCAGTTTACTGTTCGAGCCATAAATCTGCCACTACTTGTGTGTCATATGAAATATTTACTATCCTAACTCATGCTCTTCAGATGATACACTCAATATTTAAGTTTGTCTGCTCAAACAATATTTCTTTTCTCTTTTTCGACAGTATGAAAGAACCATCACAACTCCAGTTTTTCTATCCAATCTCCAAACAAGTTTCATGCAACTACTGTATTTATAGACTGGAAGGATTGATGCCATCTAAGTCTCATCCACCTCTGCCCCCTCCCTCTCCCACCCCCTCCTCAAAAAAAGGCACGAATGATATGGAAAAAAACATACCAACAAACCTAAGAGTTACGTAAACACAACCAATAGAATTTTCAAATCTGACTGATTTGAAAGTGAAAAATATGAGGTTGTTTAGATTCACATTAATTCATTAGAAGGTGATCAGTACCAAGAAACTTTAGAGATGACATGACTAAATTAGAGCATAAATATTAAGAAAACTAAATTTTAACTTTAAAATTGGTTGAGAGACCTTTCCTTTTCTTTCTTGTTCCACAGGAGATAACTTACAAAATGTTGGTAGAAGGTGATACTTTCCACCAGTAGGCATTTTGCTCCATCTCTGTACAGATACTCTGTCTGGAAATACAATGTTTCTTTTCTGTTTCTCTCTTCCTCTTCCTTTCCTTCTGTTCTTCTCTGTTTTACTTCTCTCTCTCTCCGTCTCTCTAACCCCTGTAGCTGCTTGCTGATGACAGGCCTGATAGTTTATCTGTACTCTGTATAGCTCCATCTACACATCACACCCTACAGTATTGTGATTCTTCATTTAATTCGATCACCAGTCCAGAGGTGTTAAACCCCTTTTATATCCAAACATACACAACAACATTTACCATACAGATCATTTACCAACAAACGAGCACGAAAAAAGTACTTCAAAACAAACATTATGAGAGGATTACACAAAATAATTGCAAATTAAACAACTTTAGCATGCGGATGACAAGGATGATGACGTTGATTAGAGACTCAGAAAGCAATGTCCGTAAAGACGGTGAAGGAAGAGGTAATCACCATTGTAGGTTGTTTGTATAAAAGATTTACTTTACCAACACGAAGGAAAGGCAAAGGGTTTTTATATATAGTACCAGATGAAAGGTACATTGATATAGTATAGCAATGGTACAGGGCTGGGACCCAAAAAAACCAGGGATAAATGGAAATATGAGAATCAAATATGAATGTAGTTTTGCGATAAAAATGTCTCTCCTCCAATGCAAACACATGTCAGAACAAAAATAATATGATATAAAAATTTTTAAAAATTTTTTTTTATTTTATTTAAATAAATATAATGTATGTTTAGGTTGCATTATCACCACATGAAATGTTTTAAAGTTTCTCAAGAAAAAGCCTGACTTCTGTAATTTTCATTTATTCTTTGTCTGACGAAGATTCTGTCCTCTTCGGTTAAAGGCATTTACCTAAACATTTTTTTTGCAATAGATCAGCAAGCTGTTTACAATTTTTTTGTATTTTAATTTCATGACAGATATCAACATTTGGCCAAGGCCTAAAACCCCTACAAATAACCTTCTTAGGTATGATGCACTTATGCATCTAGCCTGTTTGCATATTACAAACTGAATGTATTTTTATCAATAGATTGCTTTGAGCTAATGCGACAATGTTGTTATGAAAATCCAAACCAAGCAGATCACAAGTGTTTGTTAAATAACAAACCAGCTTGATTTACAATGTGGTGCATTTTTCTGAAATTTAAAACGTTGTCCATATGTACACAGTTGTTATATTCCCCCTTCTCTCCTCTCCACTCCCCTCCCCCCCCCCCGCCCTCCTGTCCTCCCATCCCCTTTACCCAGCTGTCTGATTGATACATCAAGTTGCAAAGAAACACAATAATGTTTACGATGCATTCAAAATTAGGTAAAAATGATTGCAATTTACTGATATAAAATGTGGCTCTAAGAAGGAGCACACAAGTATTTGTTTTGTTGCATGTTGTCAATATTACAGATGATGTATACAATTTGTTCCCAAGGATCTCCAGGGGAACATTGAAGTATAAAATGTGAGTACAGAGATGAAGCATGAGCAAACTAGAAGTAACGTTTTGGGACTGAAGGCCACTGAAATTATAAAAACAACAAGGAGACTAAGAATGGACACTTCAGACTCTAATTGATTTCACTATAAAGGTAACTAACTTAGCAAGGCTAAGATTATTTTAATTAAATTAAAAAAATGTCAATGGCTCATTTCATACTTGAGCAAATGGGTTGTTTTTTTTGCCGTAACTGAAGTTATCAGTTATGGAAATAGTCACAAGGGAAAGAAACAACAACTGTGTGTGTTTATTTATTTTTTGGAAATTGCCAAAGAATTAAAGAACGGTATTTATAGCAAGAATTTCAACTAAAACCAAATAGGATTTATTTACACTACAAGGAATTTTGAATAAACTAGTCAACTCAAGATTATTAACAATGCTGTAGGTCTTCTTTTCATGCATTTAATAATTTTAACTTTCAAGTGATTTCAAGCTACAAAATAGCCAACCAAACCAAGCAACCTTTCTTGTAGAATGTTAAGCTGCTGTTGTTGTTTTCACAGGCTATCAGATAAACTAGCCATATCTTTTTGATTGTAGTTGTAAATAACATATTTGGCCATATTTTTGGTAGAAAATTGTTTACTTGTGATTAAACATCTAACCATGTTTAATACTTTCAAGTGACTGCCTGATGGTATCTAAACATGCTTAAAACAGAAAGTATCAGGTATAAGACATCTCTCAGCTGAATGTGGGACTTGATTTGACAGTGTGAAATTAAATCCAGATATTACTCCAGGAACCCTTTGATTTCAAAAGCTGTCCAAATTATCATCTATTGAATTATTTGCCAATATCATTTGGGCTACTGAATTCTACAGAGTCCATTTGTATTGAATAATAAAATGTGACTTGTGGTACATCATTATGTGTATATAAAGAGCAAGAGGCATCGGTGAAAATGGGTATTTAATGGTCTGAAATAATGAATAAACAATACCGGTATTTTTAATTTCTTCTTTCCCTCCCTACATCTATGTCTAAATATGGTTAAATTTTTCTGCTAAAATGACATGAGTGAAAGACAGATATATTTTTCTCTCTATCCCTCCCCCCTCCCTAAGATGAGTTAAGGCATAGACAAACTGGTTGCAACAAATATCTTTACAACATTTGGAAAGTTGTTTACCACAAAATGCATGCATTGTTAATGTAACTTATGGTAAATTTATCTTGTTGAAGTAGTTAATGCAACCTTTGTTTCATTTCTACCCATTTTCCTATGTCTGAATATGTGATTTCCTTAACATTAACTTTATTTTACACAGGGGATAATCATTGCATCCCCAATGACTTCTTTATCATGCATCTCATCACAAAATGCTATGCAAACTGGGCAAATTGCTATACAAGAACAAAGATATATAGCAGTTGTTTCACACAGGAACCATATTATATTTTAAGTGACCAACTTCAGAGACGGCAAAACTGCTGCACAAAAACTGAGCACTAAATTCCTCCCCAGATACCTACTAGATAGATGATCAGGTACTGTCATGTGGTGTGAAAGTGGAAATAATATATAATATATAGGATGAATTTATAACATATAGTGTGCTGTAGATGTCACATTAAAGGGATATACTATTAGCAGTGTTTTATAATTTCAAATATTGACTGTAATGTTTTTGTACAGCTAAATGAAACTAGCATCCTGCTGACCCTCTTGAATAAAAAATTAATTGTCTGAGACCCCATCCTTTAACATGTACAAACAAATAATATCCTTTAATATGCAAAAGTATAATATCTGTTTAGTATATATGAAACTATAATATCCATTAATACGTGAAAAGTATCACACCCATTTAATATGTATGAAACTATAGGCCTAATATCCCTATTAACATGTTCAATACTACAATATCCTTTAAGAAGTGAAAAGTATTTATAACAGCAGTTTAATGTATAAAACTATAGGCCCTAATATTCCTTTTATTTGTACGAAACTATAATATCCTTTATACGTGAGAAGTATAACGGCAGTTTAATATGTATGAAACTATAGACCTTATATCCTGTAATATGTACGGAACTATAATATCCTTTAATGCATAAAAAGTATAACGGCAGTTTAATATGTATGGAACTATAACATCCTTTAATATGTGAGAAGTATAAGGGCAGTTTAATATGTATGAAACTATAGACCTAATATCCTGTAATATGTACGAAACTATAATATCTTTTAATACATGAAAGTTTAACAGCCGTTCAATATATATGAAAATATAGGTCTAATATCCCTTTAATATGAACGAAACAATAATATCCTTTAATATGCGAAAGTATAATGCATATCCTTTAAGCATGTATGGAATGGTAATATCTCTTTTGGCTATGTATGAAACGATTATATCCCATTAATAGGTATGAAAACACAATTGAACTAAACAACCATACCTTTCAATCGGTATCAGATACCACACGTAAGGCCTAAGGGCAGACAAGCGGAAGAAACTTTGTGCATGAACAATTTTTTTCGAATAGAAACGGAATGTAAACGAAAGTCAGTTTGTAGCTATAGTGCTAATATGTTTCTTGGTTTACTATAATTTTGACAAAACTTGACTTACCAGTGAAATATAAAGTGAATACATAATACCAAACAAATCACTTAAAGAAATATTCTTTAGAATCTTAGAAATTACAAGAATTCACTGAGCTGCTCGGTTGGACTATATATAAATACGCTGTGTATTGCAAATATGCTTAACAATTGTCCACATCGGTACACAACCAGTTTTTCACTTACAAAAGATCTTAAAACAGGGATATTGTTATTCGATTTTGACAGATTAGTGTATTTAATACCTGCAGGGACCACTCAAGCAAATTTTTGTGTGCAAAATACTTTTGTTTATAAAAAACTTTCATTATCCACATAAGCTATTTTTTGCAGGGGTTGGAATGGAGGGGGGTTCAAGACATGTTGTGCAGGGAAAGGATCAGAGTTTGTGACAGAGAGAGCCAATTTTGCCAAACTGCTGGAGACGGAATTTACTTGCAATGTTAACCTATGCCTGACAACTGTTTATCTGTCAACCAAGAAGTATTAATCGTGACTTAGTTCTTTAAAGATGGAGTATGACAAACTCAAACACACAATACCAATAAGATCACATTGGTGTTTGTAGACTTGCAAATGTTTTACAGAAAGTGTCTACAAGACGAGGAATAAAGCTGGCAGTTCATTAAAGGTAAGTTCCCTTCTGTTTCCTCAGTTCTCAAGTAAAGATGGCTC
>KN885890.1:25174-47846 GCA_000934455.1 Apostichopus parvimensis | reverse complement strand
CATTTTCCTGTGAGATGCAAAGAGACAAGTTGATACGTACATCTCAGTGCCAGAATTGCTGATGACACTGACATGCCATATGGGTTGGTTAGGGAGACCTTGTAGTTGCCTGCATCCTCTGGTCTAAAGTTGATGACCAAGAGACTGCAAACATCTCCATCTTTGAGGGTCCGGATTCTGGCAGATTCTACCAAAGGTCTGTCATCCTTTGTCCATTTGACCTGAACCAAATATCAAACAAAGGACATGTTTCAAACTCTTGAAGGAAACCAAGGATTTCATTAACAAAGAGTGACAATTTCTTTCTCTTTTGGAAAGATGGATCAATTGAGTGTCTGCATGTTGGGAAGGTATGGCTATACAATAATACAGACTAAATCATACACAAATTGAGAGGGTCTTTTTTTTTTGACTTACAAAATCCTACATAATTATAAAAATGTTGTCAGGATCTGCCCTTGTCAGGCGCATAGCCAAGGGGGGGGGGCGAAGGGGGCAGCCGCCCCCCCTTGAGCATATTTTTTTTTTTTTTAATGTTTTTTATGATATCGCTAGTAATTTCAAAGGAGAAAATGCTAAGATGCAACTTACAAGGCCTGGGAAGTGCCATTTCCAGCGATCTGGGAGGCATTTTCAGCCAAAATTTTCTTGTGCGCTTCGCGCCAACCATGGTGGCGCTACACTTAGATAGTTTGCAATGCCGTTTCTACGGCTCTGATAGTTTGCCTACATTTTCGCCCCTCCCTTGGCAAATTCTTGGCTACGCGCCTGGCCCTTGTTTTACTACATTGTTAGCTAAAATACTTGACCTCAATAAATGAAGTACAAACAAACCTACCCATGTTAACATATTAAAATTTTTATGCAGTAATGAATGAAAGTTTGTGTGTGTTCAAACTGTACTCTGTACAATTACAAGGTACTTCTGACATGTCAATTGTGTATAAACAAACCCTTTTGTACCCCTACTCATACCCCTACCACTCCAAATCCCATCCCTTTTCCACTCCCCTTTATAAACATTCTTCTCTCTTCACAAGTTTGACAAAACGAGCAAGCTACACTTTAGTGGCTCTAATACTGGAAACAGAAGGGCAAACCAGGTTCAATATACAGATGACATATGCTATAAATATTCTACACATGGAATGGGCAGCTACACGAAATACATATTCAGTGAAATAACTAACCTCAGGATCAGGAGTTCCCACAATCCTACATTCCAGTCTCAACGTTGCCCCTTCTTCGATTTCTCTGTTGTCAAGAGGTTGCAAAAAGTCAGGTGGTATCCTCTCTGTTTCAGAAAAGAGAAGATAATTAACACATTTCATTAAGTAAAGAGGATATTCTCTTAATGGGAATCAATTAAGGGACATACTGGTCAACATATTCCTTGGGAGATAAAGAGGACGGTACGATCCACTAAATTATTAGACAGATAGGACATCTTGGCTAGCAGTGATTTTCACCGTTACTACAATCACTTCTGACTGAGGGGACAGTATCTAGAGTCTTACCAGTGACGCTGACCCGACACTCTGACGTGATGGTGCCCTGTTCGGTGCTAGCGATCATCTTGTACATCCCAGAGTCCTCTGGTGTTGGCTTGTGTATGATTAAGAAGTACTCCTGTCCGACCTGTTCATAGACAGACCGTACACTCTTAGGGATGACGATACCATTGCGGTACCACGTCACCTGGGGGTCAAGAAAATTGATTATTATGAAAGGTTTTCTTGGCGTAATTTGAAACCTTGTGGGATGCAATTTATGTATCGGTACGTTTTACCCATGAAAGTTTAAAAAAAGAGTAATAATAAGCAGCACATGATGATATGATGCTACAAATCTCTTGACACTGGTTTTTCATGACATGAAATTAAACAGTCTTCAAAATTACATTCTACCTGTATTCAACTGACATGAGCAGAGCATTGAAATATTTTGCAAAATGTTACTTCGTGGATATTTTACTTTAAGTGTTTAACAATATCTTTTTCCTTTTCTTTTATATGACAGTTTGTCATTCAAATGTAAAATCTGCTTGTGTTTGTTTTTTTGAGCTCAGAAATATTTTTCAAAAGATAACACATTATGAAAGTGATAGTCATAAACCCAACATAAGATGTTTATAAAGCAATAAAGCAAATAAAGCCCAAAAAACATAAATAATTCTATTTGATGACAAAGAAAAAGGAGCAATAATATTACCTTTGCAGTTGGTGGTCCATCTATTTTCACTCTAAGCTTAATCTGGGATATTTCTGTCACTGTTTCCTGGTCAGTGAATTCCTCAATTCTGATTGGTGGATTCTGATACCTGGGTGGAGCTGCCTGAGTGTACAGAGTCTGTTGTGACACTGCCCTTCTACAAAGTAGAAAAGAGAGTTAATAATGATTTAATTTTTTTTCTTTGAATTACTCAGATGATTCAAAACTGTCTACATTACACATATCATTTTTAATTAGTTTGTTATAAACAGAACCATCAGAAGCACATAAACATTGGTGGTGTTTTGCATTTTATTCAAATGTAGTTTTCTCTACTTGAACTGGAATATTTGAACATGGATTACCCTTTGATTTTCAAATACATAAATAAATAATAATATTTGATTTATATAGCGCTTTACACCAGCGATAGGTTTCAAAGCGCTTTACAGATGTTATATTATTCCTGGTCAATGATAACCTGTCCCAGAGACAATCCCTCCAGTCACCTGCAGTTATATACTGCGCCCAATGACAAGTTACCATACAGGTACCCATTTAATCCCTGGGTGGAGAGAGGCAATCGAGATAAAGCATCTTGCCCAAGGACACAACGTAATGAACTAAGCAAATACAAGCTTTGTCGCTCCCCGCCCTCCCACCCCAACATCCTTCCTCCTTTTACAAAAGTTTTAAACATCTCACATTTGTGGTTCTGTGACGTGGATGGTGATAAATGCCGTCTCTACGCCCCGTTCGTTTTCTGCCACGACCTTGTAGCGACCAGACATGGAAGGATGTGGATTCTTGAGGGAAAGGATATAGGCACCCTCTCTTCTGATGATCTAAAAACAACAAATTCATAAAAATTAATAATATGGCTGAATTTGTTTTATCTGAGATATATTTTCCTGTAGAAAAACTGTGTAAAATATAGGTGAAGCCTTAGATGTATTTGTTTACAATCCAACTGTATTTGTTTTTCATTTATTACGGCTTGTCATAAATATGAAATTTATTTCCTTTTCTTCCGGGGTTAAATTTGGTTGAAGGAACAACTTTTATGTGAAAAATGACAATTACAGCTTCAGTATTACAATCATGTGATGAAAAGTTACTATTTCAACTCTCACCAACCCCCCTCCCTCCCTCATTCTGTGCCCCCCATGCCCCACTCCATGCCCCCCTCCATGCCCCCCTCCATTGCCCTATGCCCCACTCCATGCCCCACTCCATTCCCCCAAGAAAAGAGAACATACCTGAATATCCTCTGTTTCTTGAAGGATTTCTTCATCTTTGTAGAAGGTTACCCGAGGTTTTGGGGTACCATTGATTTTAAATTCTAGATCCACCGGTTCACCGGCCTGTATCTGTACCTCCTGCGTCTCAGTGGCGGTGATGGATGGAGCCATGGGAAACGGGATTTCATCCTCTTGAACTGGAGGAATTATCGGAAATATTTTACGTCAAGATTGTTCAACATTGATCTACCGTTTTCGGAGCTGATTTTTACTTAAATCACAACATCTTGCCAAAGAGACTTCAAATAGAGAACTAGGAGAAATGCTTTTCATAAAGTCTAATGGAATGAACAAGGGTAAGCTTGTTCTAATATACAGACTGTAAACACACTGCATTCTTATAGCCGATTACCAAAAACAAAATGACCTAAACTTCCCACAAAACACTCAATTGACATAAATGAAAATGAACAGCCCAATTAATGTGACTGTAATATTACACCACAAAACAAAAGACACCATAAAGTCATGTTGGGGTGGAAAGTGACTGGACATTCTATCTTTTGGCAGATGGTGATGATTTGAAATTTCAATTACAAATAATTTTTTTTATTTGAATGAACTGCAAAAGAATGGATTTTTTGGTCAAATTTTCCAAGATTTGATGGTATCATACTTGACAGTCGAAGTAAACATAAATCGACCTGTTACTATAGTATCACCACATCAGGCATTATGAAATTAGGCAAAAACTTCAAAAGGTTTGAAAATGAACAAAATACATCACATTTAATTATGAAGAGCACAAAGGTTTTTACTGGTAAGTAGTATTATAACGCTTCTTAAAAATAGGAGCAACCAGGTGATTGTAATCACACAGATCCATTAGACTCACAATGAGGTCTTATCAGATTATACAAGAATATTACATGACTTTGGTGTGACTTGTCAAAAGGTTACATCCTAATTAAAGCAATAGGCAGTTTAAAGCCTTACCTATCACTTTGATCCTAGCATTTGAATGCGCCTGGCCTGCTGGATTGGTGGCGGTCACCATGTATCTTCCCTCGTCTTCAGGGAATGCCTGAGAAATTCTGAGTGTGACCTGACCTCGCTCAAAGGTCATTTCGTAGGGCGGTTCATTCTTCAGTGGGACGCCGTCCTTCGACCATGTGATATGTGGTGATGGGATAGATGACACTGCCCCCCTGAGAGTCACAGAGTCACCTTCTTGAACCCTTTGGTCTGCGATGGGTACGCTAAATCGTGGTTTGATCTGAGTCCTATCAGGGCTGTAAATATACCATGAAAATATTATCAAAAGTTCTAACTGAATAATTGTGACTCTCTCCTGTTCTTGTAGGACACTGTAACAAAGTCAGCTTTTACAAATAACCAATTAGACTTGGGGTACAAGTATTAAAATTTGTTTCACAGGTGGTCAGTCATCTTACTCCACAACCCAATCTTCACCAATCTGCATGGCTCAGTACTACCTCCAAAGTTGCATTTAATGTCTTAATCCTCAAAGCATCTACTGACTATCATCCAATCACATTTAAAGTACAAGTAAAAATTATGTGATTCACTATGAACACCATTCTTCTCCAATAGAAATGTTCTAATGTATAGTCGGCAATTAGTATGGCGACCTAATGACAAAAACAACAACTGCCCAGCTTTATACTTCTACCCACAATAAAAGCACTGCAAACTCACCATATAAATGTTGTTTTGTACAACTGTTTTTGAGGTATTCAAGCTGTTTTGTGAAATGCATTCCCAGACTCTTGTTTAACAAGAAAAACTGTAAAGAAAGTTAGAAAACTCTGTGACTTACACATCAATGTGAAGGGAACTGGACTGATTTCCTTTTTCATTCTCTGCTACCACTGTGTACTTTCCAGCCCTGTCTGGTGTTGCCTTCTTGATGTGCAGTCGATAGATCGTCTCCTCAACTCTTGTGATCTATGACGGATGAAAAGAAAAGAAATTCACACATTTTGTCAACAATTAACACTTATCAAACAACCACATTGTGCTCCTTTGAAATTTTATACTTGCTACTCATATTGTGTCCATAGTATTTGTATGTACTACTAATATTCTGCCCCATAATACATTGGTACATTTTATCCATATTGTGTCCTATACTTAGACGTGCCTGTTATTTATATTGTGCCAGGTACTAATTTGTACTAAGTAGACACATTATGCCCATACTAATTTCTGCTAAGTACTCACATTGTGCTCCGTACTAAGTAGTGCTGTTATTCACAATGTGCCAGATACTCATATGTACCTAGTAGACACATTATGCCCAGTACTAATTTCTGCTAAGTAATTATATTGTGCTATGTACTAAGTAGTACCTGTTGTCATATTGTGCAAGATACTAATTTGTACCTAGTATTCATATTAATTCGTGCCTGCTACTCCACCTATTGCCACATTGTGTAGCAGTGGCGTAGGAAGGTACTTTTGAGTGGGGGGGCTGAAGACTGATGGCCGGCCTGGGGGGGTTTAAGGGGAGGGGGTGTCCCCCTCCCCATTTGAATTTTTTTGCATTTCCAGGTGGCCTCAGATGCAATTTGGTGCAATATAGCACACTTCAACACCCACTCCATTTTGTAAATAATTTTGCATTTTCACCTGGCCTTAGATGCAATTTGGTGCTCCAAATGAGATTTTTTTCTCATTTGGAAATGAAAAAGGGGTTTTCTGACTTGCGAAGCTGGGGGGGGCGGAATGATACTTCCGACCCCATATTTTTCACTGGGGGGGCTGGCACCCCCCAGCCCCCCCCCGGTTCCTACGCCCTTGTTGTGTAGTAATTTTATAAATCTTACTCACTGCCCCTTCCTGTGCCCTGTTACTAACCTGCACTTCTTGAGATGACTTCAGCTCCTTATCATTGTGGTAGAACTTCACCCTGGGGTGGGGAGTACCAGTAACTTGGAACTCCATGTCTATCGGTTGTCCTACTGGAACCTCCATCCTCTCTTTCTGTTTCTTAGATGCTGTGATCTTGGGAGGCACTCCAGGGACTACAGGTCAGAATGCAAAAAGCCAGCCACATCAAAGCCAAAGTAAGAAATATTCTTATCATAAATACCATAATACCATCTATTTTTCCTGACAATTTTTATTAATATTTTTTATAGCTCACTCTGTCATAATGACCGACTTTCACACACAATTAACATTTTTTTTACAGTGCAAAATAAAAAGAAAAAAATTTGTGTCCCCATTTAATGTCATAAATTCATTAAAAAAATTCACCTTGAATTGTAATTCTACAAGTGGTCTGGTCGGAGCCGACTTCGTTTGATGCTCGGACGCTGTAGACACCGCTGTCCTCTACCGTGGTCTCCATCATCCTCAGAATGACCTCACCGTTAACGTACCTCATCCGGTGAGGATGCCTGTCCACAATCTCTCTTCCATCCTTTGTCCATACTAACTCTGGCTCCGAGGGAGCTGAGAGTTGACATTTTAGCACCATTTGTTTGCCGAGCTTGATGGTCTGGTCGACTAACGGAGATGTGAATCGAGGCGGTCGCCTATCGGGACTGGAGGAGAGAGAGGATATCAAAGAATCTCATTATAAAGTTGTGCCCATCTCAAGTTTGTGCTGATCTACATTTTGATAAGCTTTTAATATTTAGCCTAAGAGATTACATTTAGGACATATAAATGTTTGGTGACATTAGGATCACATCCATTTTTAATTTATGCAACCATAGGAGTAGCAGGGGAAGGATTTCAAGATAAATGGAAAACTTATTGGAAGTACTTCTTGAGCTTTAATAATGTTTGTTTACAATTTCCTGCTCTATATTCTGTTATCATTTTTTTTTTTTTTTTAATGAAACAATATCTTTTATCTACTAACAACAGAGAGGTAGGCAAAATGTTCAGGATGACATAAACATGCTAAAATAAAGCATTTTTCCACTTTTTCACTCATTAATATTACATTCCTATCTGTTCCTTCCCGAAACAAGTATCAATAATTTCGTGCTTTGTGAAAAATGAAAAAGGCAAAAGTCAGCTGTGAGCTAAACTACATTTAACTGTCCAATCATAAACGTCAACACCTTAACCGGTAGTGCTAATTCTTTGTGTCTATAAATCACTCTCACTAAATGAACAGCCTAAATTAATGTTGGACATCAGGTTAAAGGTTAAATTTTAAAATCTGGAAAATATCAGTTACTTAAATTAGTAATAATTAATTGATATACTTACACAGCAATGTACACAGAGCTGGTCTCTTGGCCTCCTGCGTTTTCTGCCACCAGGGTGTACTGTCCGGCGGTCTTAGGAGAGGCTTTCTTTATTCGGACTCTGTAAACAGTCTCACTGATTTTTTCTGTCACTTTTTCGATCTAAGAAAAGGAAGATAGCAGGAAACTATCATTCCTTTGTTGCTTTTGACATATATGTTAGATCCTCAAATATTGCAGAATAAAAAACAAATGCTTGCAAACAAATCTTGTCTAAATATAGCCTTTCTCCCACTGGCCCTTATCAAATATTATTGGTCGAACTAGTCTACGTTGTAGCAATTGAATTAGATCGTACTTTCGTCTTTGTTTTAAGAGTTTCTGTTTTACTTTCAAAGAGATATCTGTACTTTTACATACCATTTCATTCCTTTTGAAATGTAAGAAAATGCGTTGATCTTCAGAGAAGGAAGTTCATGTTCCTAATATTGCACCCTCCTGCTTATCAGATCGAATTATCGTTTCGAAACATGATTGATTTGCTGACGAAAGAATACAAACCTGGACATCTTCTGATGATCTCAAGTCTCTACCGTCGTGGTAGAACTTAACACTCGGCTGTGGTGTTCCGGTCACGTTGAAGTCCAGATCCACTGATTCTCCGAGTGGTACCTCTATTTGCTCTGGCAAGGCAGGAATGATCTTTGGTCGGAAGACTGGTGTTACTAATAAATAAAAGAAAGAGCGATATTTTGGAAAATTTTGGAAAATCTAAACAAACTTCTAATGACTATAATCTGACCCCAACACTTGGCCTTGCATTCCTCCCACAACCCCACCCCTCCCAAAGGAATAGAATTTTTAAACTATTCCTTAAACAAAGATCAATGTTGTACACATTAGCAATAGCACCCATCCCAATTATCTCCCATCACCTTCCTCCCACCCCCTTCCCCAAAAAATCTTCCACCCTTCCCTCCAAAACAAAACACATTTAATCCTTATGTATATATTTACTGTATTATTTATATTTGTACATTATTTTTTGGTTTTCTTCCAGGGAGCCTCCTACTTTGTTGAGTCTTTTAAAGACTTTATAGGAGACTTCCTTTCCCATTGTACACAATTGGCGATAAAGCAAATAAATGAATTAAACTCTTATCATTTAATTATACACTAAGTGCACTAACCTTCAATGTGGACTTTACAACTAGTTGTATCTTTACCCTGGGGATTCTGAGCTCTGCAAGAGTAAGTCCCTGCATCTGTCTTTTTACTCTCCTGTATTCTCAGTAAACTGTCCCCATCCTCTCCCTGAATACTGTAAGGATGTTCATTTCTCAAGGGTCTGTTATCCTTATACCAGTCCAAGGTGGGGGTCGGCTGGCCGATGGCGGAGCAGTTCAAGTTGATGGGGCTCCCTTGCGGAACTGATAATCTGGGTTCGAGTCCAACTGTAAACCTAGGTGGTATCTTCAAAGCTATAAAGTGGATGGAAAATATCATAAATTTGAGAACATTTAGGAACTGCTTTGAACAACAAACACTTTGAAAAACATCTTGAGATAATATCCCTCTTGTCATCTGATTATAAACAAATCCAGCTCTTCCCACAGTGATCACCCTTGTTGATATGTCTCGAGTATAATTATCACAACAACTTTAAAAACAGTATTTATCACTTCTGATTTTAATATACAATACAATGAGCAGTTGCATCATGCTTTATTAAATAAAAGTTAATGGTTCCACAAATGACTGGAAATGCATACAAATAGGCAAGAAGGTTGTCTTTTCAACTATTATCACTTTCAAAAGTGATTCCAATACAGCTTAAAACATCTTATGTCATCATCTAAAGTGAGAATTTGATTTTGTTAAAATAATAACATTTGTAGTCTCTCTTTGTGACCAAACTAATGTCAGAAGTAAATTAATACATAACAGTGTTAAATCAAGTAAATTGGGTTAAAGTGTGAATTTTTTCCCCTTTGGGTGGGGGGGGGGGCATCATGGGCTTCAATTATATGGCATAGTTGTAAGAAGACTTTATTTGTACCACATGAATAATGCAATGGTGTTTTACTGAATTTTGGAAATATTTTCACTTTACTACTTTTTTTATATAAACACCTTGTTACCTTATGCTACCACCCTAACCCCTGTCATACCTGATACTACAACCCTAACCCCCTTGACATATTGATACTACAACCCTAACCCCCTTGTCATACCTGATACTACAACCCTTGATCTGGAGACATCCTCCCCTACTGGGTTGACAGCGCGACACTGGTAGATACCCTGGTCCTCTTCAAAGCTTTCTGGTATCTTAAGTGCTGCTTCACCATTCTTGAAGGTCATTTGGAATGGTGGCTCATTGGTTAATGGTTTGTCGTCTTTGTACCATGCTGGTGTTGGAGCTGGGTGTCCTGTGAACCTACAGGCAAGCTCTATAGGACTTCCCACTGGTACATTGACCTCTGGCTTCAGCTGGGCAGTAAACCGAGGCTTTGTAGATGGTTTCTTGGGTGCTGTACATCGTAACAAGAATAGACACATGCAATGATTTATTATTAAAAAGTCATCTGGGAAGGGCAAAACTAATTACTGGCCGAGGTAGACACTGGGACCATGTAAGTCCTATAAGTAGCAACTGGGCCATTGACACATTGGGGAACAGGAAATGTCTAGCTAAAAATTGTCTTCGACCTTTGATCAGACAACTATAAGAAAGCTCAATTACACTGAAATCAGTATTAACATGATCAAGGCAAAAGAATTCCATTCCCACCAGTACACTAAAAATGATTGTAAAATTTCATCTCAATAAAGACCCAAAACTACCTTGCAAACAGCCACTAATCAACAGATATGGTGATGCAGGGTAATTCCATCCCCATGGCCTCAAACCACCCCTCCCCCATCCTCCACCTCTCTCTCTCACTCTCTCTCTCATACCTAGTTGTTCAATTTGACCAGATGTAGAATCCTTCCCATGAACATTGGTGGCCTGGCAAGAATAAACGCCTTCATCTTTCTTATTGAATTCGGGCAGCTCCAAGATTGCTTCTCCGTCTTCAAATGACATTTGATATGGTGGTTCGTTTCTGATCTGCATGCCATCTTTGAACCATGTGATGAAAGGTGTCGGGTGGCCGACTACGTGGCACTGAAGGAACAGTGGTTCACCCTTTGGTAGGCTGATCTGTGGCTGAAGTCTGGTTACAAAGTTTGGTTTTGATGGGACTATGAAAGACAAACATATAGAAACTTGTCCAGCACGAATCCATCGATCAATCAATCAATCAATCACAAGAAATATTAAACAAAATATGAAGTTCCAATGAGATACTTTAATAGAGGTTGGACCAGATTAAAATGATGTATGTAATTTCTTGTGCCCACAGTATTCACCTCAATACCTAAACCCTACAAACCATTAACACAGCTGATCCAAGATCCTAAATTAATCAACTACACCCTCCCTAACCCATACCCCCTTATCCAAGAGGTTATATGAAGTAAGCCAAAGCTCATTTCTGTGGACAGAAACACTTTGTTAGCTAACCAAACATAAATATTTCTACTTGCAAATGCAGTAACATTAGAGAAAATTAATGAACTTACCCAGAAAAATCTACAAATAAAAGTAATTTATCTTTTAAGAAATATGTTTAAGAAGAGAAAAAACATTATAAGCATTTTTAACTTTATGCCACTCTAAGCTTGATTCCATCAAATCTAGCAGGCTTATGCAAAAGCTAATACTTACAATTCCAGTGACCCTTCAAGCTATAAAACATTACACACTATGCTTGCCAATATCTTTTGGCACAGTTTTTTTTTCTCAAGCACAAGGATATTTCATTAGTAGCTACAAGGTGCTGAAGTTTGGTAGCAATTCCTCTTTTCTTGAATGAGGTTCAAAGCAGTTGTTTTCTTTCAACAATATTTCCATACCATGGAAGGTATACCTGAGAACTCTTATTTTATAGTTGATGATCTACAGGTTAATTTCATTCACGTAATGGACAAAAAGACAAGCTTGGCAGTAGGATGGATTAGTATTTCTTTCAATTTTTTTTCTATTCAAAAGCAGAGATATTTATTAAGTGAGTCATCTGTGGGTTGGTTGGTTGGTGATAGAGAGGCAGATGTTATGCAGTAAGATGATGAATAATTCTAGGGATACCTGCAATGTTGACATTACAGCTGGATGATTCATTTCCGTGAGGATTCGTAGCTAAGCATGAATACATCCCTGCGTCTGCCTTGGTACATCTGGGGATCTTGAGGGTTGCTTCACCATCCCGGTAGCCGACCTGTGCCTTCGGTTCATTCCTAATGGGGGTACCATTTCTGTACCATGTGATCTGAGGTGGAGGATGGGCTGTTACTTTGCATGAGAGTACCAATGGTTCATCCACGGGTACAGTGACCTGTGGTTCTAGACCCTCTGCGAAATGAGGCTTGCTGGGTGGTAACTCTGGTTCTAGATGATTGAATGATATGATGGCAGATGGCAATTTTCAGGTACAAAAAGCTACAAAGCAGTGATTGATTGCATGAGGTTGTGAAAAGCACTTTGGATATTTAAGCAGAATTGGAGAGACTGGCAATGTATTTTGGATTCCTTTCACTCCTTTGTAAGATATGCTCTTGTAAGAAGAAGAAACCAGCCATCTCAAGGTGACGTTAAGGACATTTTTGTTTTTATCCACTATCACTATCAAAACTGAATTATTCAGTTATTTAAGCCAGATTGCAGAAAGCTTGGTCAAAACCACTCTAGAGAAGATTGAAAAGAAAGAAAGCTAAATTATTATAAAAGCTGACAAGTGAAGAAATATAGAAAAGCCTTTGAGAGTTAACAGCACTAGCCACTCAATGGAATTACATTAAATACAGCATGGCACCTACCAGCCACCGTTAAGTGACACTCTGTCACATCTTGGCCCATGTCATTGGTTGCCTTGCATGTGTAGGTTCCCTCATCGTCTGCTTGGCACTCCGGTATCCTTAACTTGGCTTCGTTGTTCCTGTACGTCACCTCGTACGGAAATTCATTCCGTATCGGGACGTTGTCTTTCAGCCATGTGATCTTGGGAGGTGGGTAGGCATTGACCTTACAACTGAGGTCAGCAGATTCACCCTGTGGTACTGTCAATGACGGTTCCATCTTTACAGAGAAGAAAGGCTTGGTCTTTGGTGGTTCAGGAGCTAAACAAAATAAACAACAACAAAATTAAAAGGACATCCAAAACATCTGCCACCAGAAAATTTGGTGCTAATTAAAATTTATCAGATGGAGTTCCAGACAAACGACACTCAGATGATATATACATTGCAGTTTGTGGTATCCTGACCAGATGGGTTACTAGCAACACAAGAGTACACCCCACCATCATCTTCCCTTGTTTGGGGTACCCTCAGGCACCCTTCACCATTCCTAAAGCTGATCTCATTGCTTGGCTCATTTTTCAGCGACACACCATCCTTGTACCATGTGATCTTCGGCACAGGATACCCATCGACCTTAGTTTTCAGAACGAGAGGTTCACCGTGCGGCAGTTGGTTCTGAGGTGGTAGACGTGTAGTAAATCGTGGTTTTGATGGCGGTGGCTCGGGAGCTGTGAATAATTGAAAGATAATTCTATGAACAATATGTAGTATTAAAGTTTGTACAAATTTATCGCTTCATCGATTGCAGATTTGATATGTTGCAAACTGTTGAATTGAAAAGAATATAAACGAGAATTTAATAATACAAAAATAACCATACAACAAAATTCAACAGTAAAAGTGAAGGATTAACAATAATGATGATTGTGAAAAATGACAAGAAAAGAGCAACATGAAAAGAAAAATGAAAAGATGAAAAGAGTAAGCTTCAAATAATCCATCATCCATGACAGCAGCTATTCACACTTTTATGGAAGAAGGTTATTGACAAGAACAGAATGACCATTCGGGCCAACATATCATCGAGAAACCTAAAATGACCAACAGGATCAACCACAAGGCACAAAAGCTTTATTTTTATTTTCAGTAAACAAATCCCACCTGAGATGGTAACATTAGCACTGGTGGAATCCTGCCCGGATGGATTGGTAGCAAGACATGCATACACCCCACCATCATCTTGTTCTGACTTGGGTAGATGCAGGCTAACTGCACCACTTTTATTTGCCAACTGAAAGTCTGGTCCACTCTTAAGGGGGGTACCATCCTTGTACCAAGTGATCCTGGGAGGTGGGTAACCCGAGACTTTAGCAGATAGATCTAGGTTGTCACCATTTCTCAGGGACAACTCCGGTACCAGTTTTGAGGTGAAATTTGGTTTGGACGGGGGTGGTTCCGGTGCTAAATAATGTGATTGAAAGGAAAGTGAACTGAAAAAGGTGTGGTAAAGGTAAGAGTGGTATAAACATAAAGATGTAGTATGTAGTGCTGTCATGCAAAGTATAAAAAAAAAACAATGGTACCTCTTTAAACCTTATTTGAAAAGAGTTTTTTGACCAGCAACGGAGTCAAAGCTGTGACATCACAAATACAGGTCCACTCACACAAGGACACCATCCTTGCAACAAGTGGTACAGGGTACAGGAATGAATTAAGTTGTGTGTAACAAACAACAATTTCCCTGTGAAAAACCCTAATAAACTCATGTAAACTTATTAAAACATGTATTTACACTAATATATCACTGCGATACGACGTACAAAGTGTCTTTAACAAACACGAACCTGCTACAATGACATTGGAGCTCTGTGATTCCTGTCCGGTTGGGTTAGATGCCAAACAAGAGTAAGCACCACTATCTTCCTCAGTAGCATCTGGTACCCTGAGGGTGGACTCTCCACCCTTTGTGGTGATCTCCACATTAGGGTTGTTCTTTAATGGTACTCCATCTTTGTACCAATTCAAGTTGGGTGGCGGGTACCGTTGTCACCATTTCTCAGGGACAACTCCGGTACCAGTTTTGAGGTGAAATTTGGTTTGGACGGGGGTGGTTCCGGTGCTAAATAATGTGATTGAAAGGAAAGTGAACTGAAGAAGGTGTGGTAAAGGTAAGAGTGATATAAACATAAAGATGTAGTGCTGTCATGCAAAGTGTTGGTTACTAAAAATGCAATGGTACCTCTTTAAACCTTATTTAAAAGGAGCAAAGAAAGGTTTTTTGACCAGAAGGGGAGTCAAAGCTGTGACATCACGAGTACAGGTCCACTCACACAAGGATACCATCCTTGCAACAAGTGGTATGGTTACAGGGTTGCCTCACCAACTGAGCTATTCACACCTTGGTTTCCTACAAAGTCGGTTTTATTTTTTTGCTATTTAAAACTTATCTAAGAGAAATAATCGTCTTTCCGATTAATCATTACAAATGAAGTCTTAAATCAAAAGATTTAAAACAACTCTAAAAAGTTCTCCTAGAAGACAGCAGTTCAGAGAAATGATAATGCAACAAATATATCTGCATTACATCCTACAGGCAAAAGAAAAGCCAAAATTACAGATAAACTTATATAAATGGACTCACAATTGGTCATTTCTACCTGTTGTAAGTCACCCAGTATCGTACACATGACTTGCCTTTACTTAACCCTTATCGGCAACAATCCCATTACAACAATCCAAAAGAATCCAACCAATAATTCTCAGATCATTTATTTTTTTGTGACCGACCACTTTTTCCTATCTTAGAGTGGGGTTGTGTGAGTACTACCAGACCCATTCTATATCAGTAGTGCACAGAAACCTCTCCAAATCGGTTTATTTGCCAAGGTTTAATACATAGTAGCTAATGAGGTTTAATTTATAGTAGCTAACAAGGTTTAATACATAGAAGTTAACAAGGTTTAATACATAGTAGCTAACAAGGTTTAATACATAGTAGCTAACGAGGTAATACATAGTAGCTAACAAAGTTGAATACATAGTAGCTAACGAGGTTGAATACATAGTAGCTAACGAGGTTGAATACATAGTAGCTAACGAGGTTGAATACATAGTAGCTAACGAGGTTGAATACATTGTAGCTAACCAGGTTTAATACATAGTAGCTAATGAGGTTTAATACATAGTAGCTAAAGAGGTTTAATACATAGTAGCTAACCAGGTTTAATACATAGTAGCTAACGAGGTTTAATACATAGTAGCTAACGAGGTTTAATACATTGTAGCTAACGAGGTTGAATACATAGTAGCTAACGAGGTTGAATACATAGTAGCTAATGAGGTTTAATACATAGTAGCTAACAAGGTTTAATACATAGAAGCTAACAAGGTTTTATACTTTGTAGCTAAGAGTAAGCTGTTTGGTGGGTCAGACGATGACATTTACAAGATTTGCCTTTAATTGACAGAAACCAGATCCAATCCCACTACACTTTTATGACAGACTCAAATACAAAATGCTTCAGTAATATATTCTCTGTAGTAAGACACTTCCTTTCATCAAAATTA
This sequence comes from Apostichopus parvimensis, assembly GCA_000934455.1. NCBI lineage: Eukaryota > Metazoa > Echinodermata > Holothuroidea > Aspidochirotida > Stichopodidae > Apostichopus > Apostichopus parvimensis. Next base: position 31,693 of record KN885890.1, on the reverse strand, counting down.
TGTTAAATTGGTAAAGAGGATGAGTATTCATGGATAATTTTATAAGAGCAAATGAAAAACATAAAAACTGACTGGGAAATCGGCAAAGAAAGGTCTGTATAGGAATGAATTAAGTTGTGTGTAACAAATAATGATTTCCCTGTGAAAAACCCTTAAAAACTCATGTAAAATTATTAGAACATGTCTTTACACTAATATATCACTGTGATATGACGTACAAAGTGTCTTTAAGAAACACGAACCTGCTACTATGACGTTAGAGCTCTGTGATTCCTGTCCGGTTGGGTTAGATGCCAAACAAGAGTAAGCACCACTATCTTCCTCAGTAGCATCTGGTACCCTGAGGGTGGACTCTCCACCCTTTGTGGTGATCTCCACATTAGGGTTGTTCTTCAATGGTACTCCATCTTTGTACCAATTCAAGTTGGGTGGCGGGTACCCACCGACTTTGCATTTCAAGACAATGGGTTCCCCGTGAGGTACAGCGAGCTCTGGTTCTAGTCTAGAGTTGAAATGAGGCTTTGATGGTGGAGGTTCAGTGGCTAAAAAGAAAATTCAAAGATTGAAAGCACAAACTGTAAAACAAAGTGCGGGAGGGAGTAATGACACTGACAAGAGAAAGAGACTTTGAATAAACAGGAAATGCCAAGACTGTTCTGCAGCAGAATTAATTTATTCACGTTTCTTTTAGTTTTTGGCTTGGAAGGCAGGGTCAGTGGAAGGGCAGGCAAGCAGAGGGTAGGGCAGAAGGAACAGAAGGTAGGAGGCTTTCTCACCAAGACATGGACTTTTCAAGGATTTCAAATTATAAGAATCTTCTAAATAAAGTTTAACAAACCAAACCTGTCCACTTCTTGATATTAACATAAAAACTCCAAAATGGGAAGCTTTATAGAGTTTCTTCTATTTTCACACTTACAGTTGTTCAAGTCAATCCGAATCCAATAATAAGCTTTTCCATAAAATGGACTTGTCAAGACTATGTTACACACCTGTGACAGCCAGGTTACAAGCTGTTTTGTCTTGTCCAGAGGGGTTAGCAGCCACACATGTGAATGTTCCACTGTCTGCCTCAGAGCTGGATGGTATCTGTAGGCAGTGTTCTCCACCCCGACTAGATATCTCATAGGGAGGTTCATTCCGCAAAGGAACACCATCCTTGTACCAAGCAGTCTTGGGAGGCGGGTAACCACCCACCTTACACTTCAACATGACAGGTTCTCCACTGAGGACTCCCAGTTCGGGTGAGAGGCGGGTGACGAACAGTGGCTTGGACGAGGGTGGCTCTAGAGCTGTGAATGTCAAATAATAGAAGAATGTAATATTTCCATTCAGCTGGTGAAATGTTCAAATTATAGTCATATATTGTAAGCTCAAGATGATTCCACAGACCACAAATGTTTCATGGACAAATGATGAAGTTGATGTCAGGATAGGTGATATTATACTGAGCAATGTGAAATGATTAACTGTTATGACCAGTCAGACTGTCAGACTGTCATATACATATACGGATAGTGTTACAGTTTATTGGTTCTAAGGAATAGCAATGCACTGTAAATATTCCGGTTGGATTACTGTGCACAAATTAGTGGCCCTTTGAACCTTCGAAAAACATTTTCATAAAATATCAGCAGTTTTAGCACAGTAACAGGAGGTCAAAGGTTTCACAAAATGTTGGCATGTTTAAAGGTCCTAACAACCTAGGCTCCAGAGTTCTGCCCTGAGCAACAGTCCATGTGGCAGAGTTTGTACTGTTTTATGTAGTAATAGGAATTTAATTTCACCTACAGAGTTAACCACAAGACCACACATTATCTTGATAGTACTTTGAGAGTTTTGTTTACAGCTGTTTAGTTGTACTACCAGAGGCCTGCTAAACTCTTTCATGTCAATTCCTGTTATAAAATATCACCATAAAATATCACTCAAATTCTTCAACCAATCATGCAATAATCTCTGCGCTTCAATATAACTGTGGGCAATAGAAAAACCATGTTGTTCGTTAGTAAAATGCACACACCTGCAACAGAAACGTTTGAGTTTGAGGACTCTTGTCCAGACGGATTTGAAGCCAGACAAGAGTAGACGCCACTGTCATCCTCTGCCGTCTGAGGAACATGAAGGGTCGCTTCACCATTTTTGGTTTGTCCTATCACATACCGTGGTTCGTTTTTCAAGGGTACACCATCCTTGTACCATGTGACCTTTGGAGGTGGATACCCACTGACCTTACATTTGAGAAGCAGTGGCTCCTCTGGAGGAACTTTAAACTCGGGAGGTAGCTTAGAGGTGAAATGTGGTTTAGATGGTGGTGGTTCTGGTGCTATGAAAGATATATAAATGGGGTGGAAGGAATAAATGTGAGGGTTCATATGAATCTCAAGCAAAATGAAATTCATAATGAAAGGAAATATATAAATGAAAATAAATGAAATTGTCGAGATTAATATGACCTTATTAATGAGAGTGGAATATACCAAGTGAAGATGAATAAATGAATGAAATAAAGAATGATTGAAACAGATTAAATATTCTTGAAATATGGCCGAAGTTTCAAATCCTGATGATAATCTCATGTCATAAAGTCATGAGATGAAATTCCTGTCTGGCTATCTTCTGGATATTCGATTAGCTCACATATAGATAGCTTCCTAACCTTTCGTTGTGCACTAAATACAGCAACTGAACAAGAAGATACAAACACCTCGGACAGAGCAATCTCTACATCATTAAATGAAGTAAAAGTAGTGAGCATCTCAAAATCCAATAGATATTCATTGAAAAGTAAAGGCTAGATACATGCCAACATTCATACCCCATCTCCTACATGAACAAGGTTTCCTGTAGGTCATGGACGGCTTTATAACCTTTCGGTGTGCGCTACCTTAACATGGGAACCTTTTCATCAGACCCTTGGGTTGTTACATTTTAGTTAGATGTCTAGTATTTTGATCTGTTATGTTTAAACTTGCCTTTGCCTCCTACTTCCCTAGTATTCAAACTTGTCTGCTTAATGACCCCAATTTTCACATTCATCATCTTGAGGCAGATGCTGTGGCTTTGGGAAGGGGTTTATGGTGGAGGTATGCCCTTGTTGGGAAGGGGTTTATGGTGGAGGTGGTATCCCCTAGCTGGAGAAATGTTGATATGATTTACAGTGTTTAGTTGGAAACTGGTGTTCTATTTTTGAACTTATGTTCAACGTTATTCTACCTTCTTTAATTATTCAACATATAGGAAATTTCTTTCTGCTTCCAAAGTTTTTGGCGACTCTTATAAGCATTGTGAATAGCCAATTTGAATACCAGGGGTCAAATCACTGACAAATGAACTGAACTTTACTAAGATATTATTTTGAAAAACAAATATGTAGAAAAAAATGTTCTTTAGAAAGGTAAACTATTGTGATAATTAAGTAATACAGTTATAAGGTAATTTGTACACTAATAAAACAATAAGTCCCAAGGTGCACAGCAACTTTGGAAACCAACCAATAATCACTTTGTACTTTGCTAGAAAAAACAAAAGATCTTGGGTCTATCTAATAAAAGATAAACAAAAGAACAATGGGAAGAAAGCACCACACAACAAAAAGCCTCTGTTATTGTCTTTTTCTTTCTGTTTTATCTCTTCTTGTGATTGGCAACAGCAAACATTGTAGAATGTCAAATCTTTTCCTTGTTCATGTCATTTACAATTTCCACCTCAAATCTAGAATTGAAATGTTGAAAAGACACGAAACTGCACACCATATCAAAGCCAAGCAATGTTCACATTTTAGGACAGAAATACTGTTTCTTAGATAATATCACAACAATTATAGTCATGCAGGGAAAGGTTGCAAACTCTTTTGCTATTTTCAAAAACACACACAAAAAAAATATTTTTCTTTACATGAAAATGTACTAATAATCACCTATAAAGACTTCCCTTTTTTATCTGTTTTCTCATTTTTGTTTACTGAACGTCAAATCAAGTTAATATGCATTGAAGATAGCCCTGATCTATGAAAGCACTACTTTCCTGATGGAAATATTATAGCTAGTATAACACAAAAATGCCCAAAATGAAGAGTAAAATATGACACAAAGATACCCTTTGCACTGTTCAAATATTTCCCCTTTTTCTTTCATTTTGTATTTTCTTTCTCCACTCATTTGTTTCTTTCCTTTCTGGTCCTGTGTTCCCTCTTCCCTCCTCGTTTCTTCCCTATATTTTCTATACAGTAAACTGCCAAGGATGTGCCCAGGATTTCCTGAGTGCCGGGTATACTGATCGCCGTCCTGGGGGAGGGGTCTAAGGGGGAGGAAGTGTTTTTTGAAGGTGCTCAGATGCCAAATGCTGGCACTTGTGTAGCTTTTTTAGCACATACACTAGTTTTGCTAACAATTTACTTTTTTTTAATTTTTTTTAGTGAATTATATTACGTACCTGGTAAAAGCTATTAGTTTGTTTCAAAGAGATTTTACGAGGGACCGATTGAGAGCCGTAAGTAATGTTTCTCGCATGGTAACTGATGCATTATTAGTCTGTATGATTTTGGCATAGGCTAGGCCCAATTTATGTTGAATATATTGTTAGGAATGTCGGGATTTTAGATGAAAATAGTGCTGGGCGGGATTCACGATTATTAAGACAGTGCTGGGCGGTAATTTTTAGTGCTGGGCAAGGCCGCCCAGTGCCGCCCAGCGTGGGCACATCCCTGAACTGCTATAGCTCATATACCAACATCCCATTATGATTTGCTATTATCAATGGCCTTTATCCTATATCTGAGTTTCCTTCCTTCCTGTTTTTGTTGTTGTTGTTTTTTGTTTGTATTTTGTGGTAACACAGCAAAACAAAAGCCAAGGGTCATTTTGCATCTCGTCAAACCAAGGGTGGGTTTATCAGAGAGACAAACCTGACACGATGACGTTGGAGCTGGTGGACTCCTGCCCCGAAGAGTTGGTAGCCTGGCAGGAATAGACACCGCTATTGTCTTCCTGACTCTCGGGTACCATCAACGCTGCATCACCGTCTCTAAACGTTATTTGGTACGGAGGTTCATTGGGGATCAAGGAACCGTCTTTATACCAAGCGGCACGAGGCAACGGGTACCCTCCTACCTTACACTTCAGCGCTAACGGTTCCCCATCGGATATAACCACCTCCGGTGCCAGTTTCAATGGGAAATGAGGCTTAGAAGGTGGAGGTTCCAAAGCTGACACACAAAGATGGGGGCACAAAATTGTGATGAAAAGTAGGTTTTGAAACTATATACAAGTAATTACTTACTACCTTATGAAACAAAAGGGGTTATTACTATTTCTTTTTGATAAGCAACAATCTTGTTGTTAGGTATACAATCATGAAAGCACCAACATATGACAAATAAACCATAAAGTATACCAAGGAACCAAACACTATAGGGAAACAATAAATGTTTGGAAGGAAGCTGCAGAGTGAAAGAGAATGAGTAAATATGTGTGACACCGTTTGCTGTCACGGATCATCGATGTGACTAAAATAGTTAACGATCTTGATTCCCGAACGAAAATAAATAAAAATTCCAAAATATTAAGACAAAACAAAATGTCATTGATATTAGAATGCAGACCTGTGACAAGGACACTACAACTGGTGGAATCTTGGCCGGATGGGTTCGACGCCAGGCAAGAGTAAACCCCGCCATCATCCTCAAAGCTCTCTGGGATTCGAAGCATCCCTTCTCCTTCTCTATTTTCAATTTGATAAGGTGGTTCGCTCGGCAACTGTTCGGAATCCTTGAACCAAGACAGTTTTGGGATGGGATAACCACCGACTTTACATCTAAGTACAACCGGTTCCCCACCGAGGACATTCAGCTCCGGGGAGAGCCGGGTAACAAAGTGAGGTTTGGATGGTGGTGGTTCTGGGGCTAGAGGGGAGCAGGAATTGGATGAAGAATACAAGGATGAAGATGGAGATGTAATAGAATGAGAAATGAGAGGATACAAACCAATGATGTGATTGTTATTTAGTTATTAAGTGTAGCAACCACCGGGATGATGAAAGAAAGTCTCGGAGTAATGATACTTTCTACCCTTCACCTGATCTTTAAAGATGCTTGCAGCATTTCACCTACTGATTCTGCACGAGGCATGTGTACTTCTTAATTAGTATTACGTTCCTCATACTTCTCGATAACCAATTACTTAAGCGGTAACGATCAAGTAAGTATCAATAAATTAGTGGGTAATATGGAACACATATTTGATAATCAACATGTATCTTTCAAATCTGACAGAAAACTTCTAACATCTGCTGTCAAATTCTTGTGATACTTAAATTTGTTTTGAAAAGGATTGAATTTTTTCCCCTTTAATATACTGCTGTCTTGAGATGTATTATATAAGTGCATTACACTACAAATACAATCAACTGATGACATGTGTTAGGTTTGATACCTTTCTTGAAGGCAAAAGTCTCAATAATACTGTAAGCATCTTTAAATGATATTATATGAGATATAAACATGGATTATAAATAACTGCA
>KN885890.1:13141-25124 GCA_000934455.1 Apostichopus parvimensis | reverse complement strand
AGGAACCGTCTTTATACCAAGCGGCACGAGGCAACGGGTACCCTCCTACCTTACACTTCAGCGCTAACGGTTCCCCATCGGATATAACCACCTCTGGTGCCAGTTTCAATGGGAAATGAGGCTTAGAAGGTGGAGGTTCCAAAGCTGACACACAAAGATGGGGGCACAAAATTGTGATGAAAAGTATGTTTTGAAACTATATACTAGTAATTACCTACTACCATTATGAAAGAAAAGTGGTTATTACTAGTTTTTTTTGATAAGCAATAATCTTGTTGTTAGGTATACAATCATGAAAGCACCAACATATGACAAATAAACCAGAAGGACACAAAAACTACAGAGTACCAATAAATGTTTGGAAGGAAGCTGCAGAGTGAAAGAGAATGAGTAAATATGTGTGACACCGTTTGTTGTCACGGATCATCAATGTGACTAAAATAGTTGACGATCTTGATTCCCGAACGAAAATAAATAAAAATTCCAAAATATTAAGACAAAACAAAATGTCGTTGATATTAGAATGCAGACCTGTGACAAGGACACTACAACTGGTGGAATCTTGGCCGGATGGGTTCGACGCCAGGCAAGAGTAAACCCCGCCGTCATCCTCAAAGCTCTCTGGGATTCGAAGCATCCCTTCTCCTTCTCTATTTTCAATTTGATAAGGTGGTTCGCTCGGCAACTGTTCAGAATCCTTAAACCAAGACAGTTTTGGGATGGGATAACCACCGACTTTACATCTAAGTACCACCGGTTCCCCACCGAGGACGTTCAGCTCCGGGGAGAGCCGGGTGACAAAGTGAGGTTTGGATGGTGGTGGTTCTGGGGCTAGAGGTGAGCAGGAATTGGATGAAGAATACAAGGATGAAGATGGAGATGTAATAGGATGAGAAATGAGAGGATACAAACCTGTGATGTGATTGTTATCATGAACTATAAGTGTAGCAACCACCGGATGATGAAAGAAAGTCTTGGAGTAATGATACTTTCTACCCTTCACCTGATCTTTAAAGATGCTTGCAGCATTTCACCTACTGATTCTACACGAGGCATGTGTACTTCTTAATTAGTATTACGTTCCTCATACTTCTCGATAACCAATTACTTAAGCGGTAATGATCAAGTAAGTATCAATAAATTAGTGGGTAATTTGGAACACATATTTGATAATCAACATGTATCTTTCAAATCTGACAGAAAACTTCTAACATTTGCTGTAAAATTGTTGTGATGTTTGGATTTGTTTTTATATACTACTGTCTTGAGATGTATTATATAAGTGCATTACACTACAACTACAACTAACTGATAACATGTGTTAGGTTTGATACCTTTCTTGAAGGCAAATGTCTCAATAATACTGTAAGCATCTTTAAATGATATTATATGAGATATGTATAAACATGGATTATAAATAACTGGATGAATGAATAGGGTTTTCTATAAATACAAAAAATAAACATATGAGAATATTTTAAAAGTCTGATTACCAAAGTCTCTCCAATCACTCAATCCATTGCAAAAATTAACATAACCCATTCTTTTCAAAGTCAATCAGATTGTGCTATTCTGTTAAACATTGATGAACGGGGTCATCTACTTTTTGTCTGTCTTGACAACTGGGGATTCAGTGCTTGTTGGACTACTCTTCTAGCACTTTTACACCTCTGGTGAAAAAGGAAAACAAAGGGTACTTTGGTCCCTTGCTTAAAAGGTGGGGAACTCCCTCCCATTACCATGGTTAATGTCAAATAATCCAGTCCCACCATTTCTAATCTTACCTTTGACTACCACGTTGGTCGTTGTAGTCTCCTGTCCCGAAGGATTTGCGGCCAAGCACGAATATACTCCACCGTCTTCCACGATGCTCTCGGGAATCTTGAAGGTGCATTCACCGTTTCTGTGGGTGATGTCATAAAGAGGCTCGCTCTTCAATGGTATACCATCTTTGTACCATGTGGGTTTAGGGGCTGGGTAACCTGCCACCTTACATCTCAGGAAGATTGGTTCTCCTGGAGGGAAGGAGAGGTTGGCTGCCAGCTTCAAGGTGAAATGAGGTTTGGATGGTGGTGGCTCTGGAGCTGTATCAAATAAGAAAGATAAATGAAACTATGACAATTAAAGCTAGAAGTAAATGTGACTTACAGAATGCTCAACCTACAGAAATATTATCTCGTTCAGTCACAATTGAACTCTCACGATCGCTTATAAGAAACCAATAAGGTCAAAGTAAACATAGGGCTGTGATTTGACCTCAAGATAAATCATCTGATAAAACAATAAAGCTCACTTTCATCTGCCAACACAACCAATGAATGCATACAAATGGCATGTCTTATGCTCACAACATAATTAATACTGATCATCCTTAGACAATCCTCATGTTTGTTAACAAATAACTGTTGATTAGGCAATGAGTAATAATCTTTTACATGTATTGTTTGGAAGGGGAACAAAAAAAAAAATTTCTAAAAAAAAATCTTCAGTTGTGTTCCATTCTCAAAGGAAACACCAATATCTTCCTGCAGTGAAATTCATATTAAGTGTCTTACAGTTGCATAGAAATTTGACAAAAGTGCAAAAACATCACAATTTGACCAAAATATATTGCTTAAAGCTGTCATTTTCTTTGACTTAGTCACAATGTTATAGTACCCTTCTGCATTGGTTATGGAAAGAAAAGGTCCCTAAAAACCTTTTCCAAGGCTTCAATCTGCAAATATCACACTAAATGGACATCAGAGGTTTGCATATGAAACAATAAACGCTACCATAAATTTGTGAGATATTAAATAACTCCACAATTAGAAGCAGAGCAAGCTATTCTCTAGTTACCCCTAGGACAACCAGGTCTTAAGCTACTTTAGGTTGTCTGAAAAGCAAATATGGTTGTTGGGAAAAAACTGCACCAAAACAACAAGTGACCAATATGTACACGGAGGGAAGACGTGAACGTTTGGCACATAGAAGGCCAGCTTTTGGGCCGGTAAAACTCCCCTTCGGGTAGATCATAGGTCTACCACTATTGTTTGTTTCATTTCAGTATCTCCAAAGTAATGGAGGGTAATACCAATTTATCATTAATGGGGATGGGGGGTGAGGATATGTAGTTACAATGCATATCTAATGTTGATGTAAACAATGAGGCGTCCGCCAGGCGACCTCCAAAGCCTTAAGGGTAGGCCTACACCCACATAAATCTCTTTTATTACATAGAAATTTCAATAATGAATGCATCAACGTGGGAAAACAAACCTGCAACTGCAACATTACAGCTGGTCGAATCTTGACCAGTAGGGTTAGTGATGAGGCAGGAGTAAACCCCTCCATCATCCTCCTGAGCATCAGGAACCTTTAATTGGTTATCACCATTTCTACTGGTGATTTCACAATGGGGTTCATTCTTAAGTTGTACTCCATCCTTGTACCATGTGACCTTTGGAGGAGGGTACCCCTCCACTTTGCACTTGAGTACCAAAGGTTCTCCGTCTGGTAAACGCATCTCCGGTTCAAATCGAGATACGAAGCATGGTTTAGAGGGAGGAGGCTCGGCGGCTAAGAGGTGAAGGAAGATGCAAGATGCATGAAAGATACATAGAGGGCAGAATACATAAAAGACAGAAAATATCTACAAAAGATGAAAACTGCAGTATAACAAATACATGCAAAGTATATATGGAAGTTGAATAAATGAGTTTAAAATGAACAAAAAGTGAAAGATGTGTATAAAACCAAATATTCCCTTTAAAGTTCAGTGTTTTTTAATAATATGTCATAAGTAGCGTCAAAATTAACACATATTTTAGTTCTTATGGGAAATTTTTCTTGTGATTTCAAGTGATGAATGAGTCCACTGTCTGGATTTTGACGTTGGCAGGTTGTGGAAGCAACATTAAAACAAAAGTTTCAGTGAGACAATTTTATATGGAAAACTTCAACATTTTGGAGTAAAAACAAACTTTTTTTGACAAAAAGATAACATTGCTATGAACCTTGTTCTCAATTTTTAAGAATGATCACAAGACAAAAGGTCTACTTCAGAGTGAGAAATGTTGCTACTGGAATCCAAAATAAATGTCAATATCAGATATGAAACAGAAAGGTTACATAAATGATCTACATAAGTACGTGGTTAAATATGTATGTATTTTAGATACTCCTGCAAGCAGGAACTCGCGAAGAAGCTTTAATGCGTTCCACAATAAGAAATATGCTTTCCACAATAAGATGATATAGTGATACAGTGAATAGTGATTCTCAATACAAGAGACTTTGCTTTCTTGCATAAGCAACAGTAGTAATTACTACTATCTGGTTTCAAACAACAATTTATGACCATCAGTATGAAAGTTCTGGTTTACAATTCTAAGACTGGAAAGAGCCAAGTTTAATACATTCTTGGAAGGGTGTGAATTCATAACACTTCTGGCAAAGGTTGCCTTAACATACTGACGATTATCAAATCTCCGCTGATTTTAACCCTATAGTACCACATTATGTGTTAACAGACTGTGAGATCACACTAGGATGAAATGCTCAAACATCAACACACCTGCCACAGATACATTGCAGCTGGTAGAATCCTGTCCTGATGGATTTGAAGCCAAGCATGAATAAACACCGCCATCTACTTCATCAGCCTCTGGGACATGGAGGGAGGTGTCACCTGACCTGCTGGCACCAATCTCGTATGGTGCAGCATTCTGTAAGGGAGTACCATCTTTATACCATGTTGTCTTTGGTGGTGGATAACCAGAGGCTTTGCACTTGAGCAGCAAAGCTTCACCATTTTCGAGGCTGAGCTCGGGCTCCAATCGAGATAGGAAAAGTGGTTTGGAAGGGGGAGGTTCAGGTGCTGAAGAGAATTGACCAATGTAAGGAGAGTAAGATAGAGGAGGAAGCTAGTATCGAGGGAAGAATGACTTTACCGTGAAGTACAACGTGTGATGTCATCACTCATCACCATAGAAATCATGCATATACTGGACACATAACAGTCACACAGAGAAATATATATAACTATATATAAATATAAACTATATAAATATAATATATAATTACTTATATAATGTATGTAAAAAATATAAAGTAAGTGGATAAAATGTTTCAATTATATGAATGTTGACCTTATTTGCAGATTCTTCTATATAAACAAACAATCAGGGTAGGTATACAGATTGACAGACAGACAGACAGAGAGACAGACAGAGAGGTGGTGCTCAATGTGACCTTTCACAGCAGCAAATACAACAGGAAATTTTAATATACAAAGCTATCCACTCCTCATTGCAGCACTAGTCTTCTAACATTTGTTTCCAAGAAACAGTGAATCTATCATTTAATTATCGGTTTTGGCTAATCCAAAGGTTTGGCTCAATACATAGCCCAGTCTGACCTACAATAATTATTGAGCTGAAAAACTACATGAAAGTGACACCATGAATCTGAAAGTGACGTTGTATCACCATGGGTTGGATGTAGTGTTGAATGATTCAACATGCACAGGTCTGAGTATGGCTATACAGCTCATATGAACATGATGCAAACTGTATCAAGCTAATGCTTGACTGAATGTGACCAAGGGTGACTGTTTAGTCATGTCATGCAATATATGGTAAACGATTCAAAGGAATTCCCTAACCAAGGAACCACCTTCATATCACACCAAAGATAACATGCATCACTATTTCACAAACCTGCTATGGTAACATTGGACCTGGTAGTGTCTTGCCCAGTAGGGTTGGTTGCCAAACAAGTGTACTCTCCACCATCCTCCTCTTCACACACTGGGATCTTCATCACCGATTCGCCACCTCTTGAGCTGATCTCGTAGGGTTGTTCGTTCTTCAGAGGGACGCCGTCCTTGTACCAAGTCATCTTTGGGGGAGGGTACCCTCCCACCTTGCATTTGAGCTGCAAAGGTTCACCGTTAGGCAAGTCCACCTCGGGTTCCAGGCGTGAAGTGAAGTGTGGTTTAGATGGAGGTGGTTCTGGGTCTGTCAGGGGTCAAACAGATTGAAAAAGAAATAATTAAAATTGGACTAGGAAATCACCGGTGCATGCTAGGATGAATTGCTTCTGAAAGACTCCTTTCGCATAAGTCCGTCTGATATGCTTGTCTTTTGTTACGGCAAAAGTAAAAGTACTTTTCGATCATCTCGCTGGCTATTCGTGTTGCTTTTTTAAGTTATTATATATTTTCTGCAACAAGGACAAGAGTAAGAGAAGTCAGACTGACAAGGAAGTGGACATACTTCAGGGCAAGGGGGACAATTAGTACTAAATTGGGAGGGGGGCAAGGGGGAATGGGGACTAACCTGCCACTGTAACATTAGAACTTGTGGAGTCTTGTCCAGATGAATTTGTAGCTAGACAAGAATAGACCCCACTATCATCATCTTGTGCCTGTGGTATTTTAAGTGTGACCTCAGTTCCCCGGCTAGATATCTCACATGGGGCTTCGTTCCTCAACTGAATGCCATCCTTGTACCAGATTGTCTTAGGAGGTGGGTAACCACCCACTTTACACTTGAGGACCATAGGTTCTCCACTGGGTAAGTTCAGCTCTGGCTCAAGCCGAGTGATGAAGTGAGGTTTAGAAGGAGGCGGTTCACGGGCTACCAGAGAAGGTTAAAAATTTAGAATGAAAAGAAAGAATGATAGAAAGTGCAGGAAAGAATTCACAGAGAAATCACCACCATAAAGGATATTAGTAAAAAGTAATAAAATAAGTGGAAAGTTTGAAACTGATAAACTATTTACACAAAACCTGAAAATCAAAAGTAAGCTTGAATTGGAAAGTAAGTTTCTATGGTCTAAGTATAATGCAGATGGAATATCAATGAAGAAAAATGGTACAAAGCCATTGGCCCTATGTATTTAGTCAATTATTTCTTTCATTAATAGAGCAAAATAGAGACAAATAAAAGTGAAAAATTATGTAATATATTCAACTTCCAACATGAAAAAAACAGGATACAAGTATCACTCAAGATTCTAACCCTAATGAACATGGACATTCCATGCTCCTCCTGCTGCATGTTCCAATAAACTATATAATAGAAAACTTTCTCTCATCTAACCTGAAACTGAGACATTGGAGCTTGAGGTCTCTTGACCAGATGGATTTGAGGCTTGACATGTGTACACACCCCCATCCTCTTCCTCTGTCTGAGGTATTGTCAAGAGGGACTCCCCGCCTCTGTTACTTATTTCATACGGGAGTTCATTCTTAAGGGGAGCCCCATCTTTGAACCAAGTTATTTTGGGAGGCGGGTATCCTCCAACTTTACACTTGAGTGCTAAGGGTTCTCCGCTCTGTAAGTTTTGTTCGGGTTCCAAACGGGACGTAAAGTGTGGCTTAGAAGGTGGTGGCTGAGGTGCTAAGTATGAGAAAGTATGGAATGAAGTATGAGAGAGTATGAAATGAAAGAAATGAAATGAAATAAATTGAGACAAAAAATGTTTTGAAAAAGATGGGACATACAGAATAGAGAAAGCAGAGTTAAGAGTAGTGAAAATTTATCAAGTAGTGAATTATCAAACTAAAGGAGAATGAATATTCATGAATGGTGCTCAGGTAGAGAGAAAATTATGTCAGTGATAGATCGTGAAGAAATTGTCAAGCTAAAGAAAACTAATATCTATATATCTTGATAGAGAAATATGACAGCGGCATGAAAGAATAAGTAAAATGAATCAGAAAGGGCTGGTCTTTTTAAACAACCACATTCCTCAAACTCCTCAATCAAAGATATCAATCCACCACCACCCTTGTTCAACTTCAAATCTAATAACAATTTCATGTAGGTATACCTTAAAATATCATGTTTGTCCCCACATAGGGGAAAGGGGGTGGGGGACCCATAAACTAAGAACCTTCCTCCTTTCCAGGACAATTTGTCCTCTTGACTTCAGCTAGAATCTGGTAACATTATCTTAGTGTGAATGTGCAACCCTTCACCAACCTGCAATGGTAATATTGGAACTGGTTGAATCTTGCCCAGATGGGTTAGTAGCCAGACAGGAATATACACCACCATCATTCTCTTCTGCTTGTGGCATCTTTAGAGTCTGTTCCCCACCACGTGTACTAATCTCATAGGGGGGTTCATTCTTCAACTGAATGCCATCTTTATACCACATTGTCTTTGGGGGCGGGTAGCCTCCCACTTTACATTTGAGAGTCATGGGTTCCCCATCGGGGAGATTATACTCGGGTTCAAGACGAGAGATGAAGTGGGGTTTTGTTGGAGGAGGTTCTGCAGCTACATGAGATGAAAGAGGGTGTAAAAGAGGGTATAAAAGAGGGTACTGTAAGAAAGGGAATTTGGTGGGTATATGTAGAGACAACTTCTGTGAGAGTGGAATGGTAAGATTTGATGATATGATCATCTAAAAAATGAACAGTAAACTATTTGGTCATTATGGTTGTGACAGGTTATTAGGAAATGAACTATTGAGCTTGCTTAGTGTTTTCTACCTTTTATCAAAAGTGGTCAAACTGCTGGTGGTTTTCTTGGGGTTTTTTGGTGAATAGATGAATAGAAAATTTACTGAATTTACTGGAAGATCAACAAGACAAGCAGAAGAGGTCGCTTATTTTGCAGGATATACTAAAAAAGAAGAAATTGTGAATTTTTGTCCATCTGTTTAGTTGAAAGTAAATTTGAAAATCAAATATTTTCTAAACTGTCTTTACTCATACTGAAAGGTTTTAGTCTAACCTGCTACTGAGACATTGCAACTAGTGGTATCTTGTCCTGAAGGGTTTGATGCTAAACAAGAGTACACCCCACTGTCCCCCTCCTCAGACTGAGGGATAGTCAACTTCTGATCCCCGGCTCGTCCACTGGTGAGCTCGTAAGGGGCTTCGTTTCTTAGCTGTACGCCATCTTTGTACCAGAGGGCTTTAGGTGGCGGGTAACCGCCAACTTTGCACTTGAGAACTAAAGCTTCACCGTCAGGGAGGCTTAGATCGGGCTCAAGGCGGGTCATAAAATGAGGTTTGGATGGAGGTGGTTCTGGTGCTATATGAGAGGCGAGAATATAGAATGGATAGAAAAGAAGATGAAAGCGATGATGACAGATGATAAAGACATGAAAATAGCAAAGAAGAAGACTATATGGAAGAGATTTTAATAGGCAACTAGGAAGAGCTATTTAATGAAATGTTGAGAAAGTATTTTTTCAAAAAATCCCTTGAAGCTTTGTGGCAAAACCTATACAGATTAATTAAGAGCTTATAGTATTTAAGGAGAGTGGTCCTACACCGCATGTGTGGGGTAGAGGATGCAAGGGAAACCATTACACATTGTTCATATCAATTTCCAAAATTTGAAATGACATGGAGGAAATGATAATTTCCCATTCAACAGAGAGATATGAATACTGTTAATGGCATTGTCAGACTAAAAATGACATGATTCTTTTATTTCCTTCATTTATAAGTTTTTACTGAAGGAAAAACGCAAATAATTATAGTTTATATATAAGTAGAGTACATAAGGATACGTGGCTTAAAGTGACAAGTGCATTTTGACATTGAGAAAGTGAAAAACTGTGAATACTGGGTAGAACATTTTGACAAGAAGAGTATATATAGCAGCTGAAAGAAGAAACTGCATTTGGCCATTACTTCACTTTAACACACGAGCAAATCTTTGCAGTAAAGCACTTGACATGAATTGCTGCTGAAGTGAAAAACAAAATGACAGTACAAGAAATAATAAAGCTGTGACATGAGAACACTGACTGTTACAGCCAAGGCACAACCATCAACTGTGACATGAGAACACTGACTGTTACAGCCAAGGCACAACGATCAACTGTGACATGAGAACAATGACTGTTACAGCCAAGGCACAACCATCAACTGTGACATGAGAACACTGACTGTTACAGCCAAGGCACAACGATCAACTGTTGTCTGCTCAAGTTTTAAATCAAAGAAAACTTGTGACAGCTGTTGGTTTGAAACGAAAAGACTGGGATAGAATTGTAGAGGCACACTGAAGGTGCTACGAGGGGTGTCATCACCAACGGAGAGTCATCTTTTAGCAGCAGTAGCTGAGATGGAACAGATCAGTTAACGAGATAGACTTTAAATCAATTTAAATATAGGAGGAAGAAGTCAGCATCACTGACAGATTTAAAGTGAAGAGAAATAAGAAGACAAAACAAAGGGAAAAAAGTTTGTTAAGTAAGATATGACACAGAACTGAGAGGTTCGTGAAGGTGTCGAAACTCAAAAGGACTTTAGAAATTAACAAAGGTGAAAGACAAAAGCAGACCACTAGGGAATCTATTAGTAACCAAAAACAAGATTTATCAAGCTACGGCAGAGAGGAAAAGTACCCAAGACATTTTGCTATAAATCAGAAAATAACCTATTCCGCTGACTGGAAAGTTTGCCTGCCTTTTTATAGACATTTGACCATCATAAGCAAACTTATTTTGAAACTATTATTGCAACAAAAAGAGATAAGCTTTTGCAAAGCTGAAGTAAAGAGTAGGTTTTGAGTTGTGGTGAGAAGGTTGGGAGGTAAGAAGTCATTTATGATGCTTTCAAAGTTTCAATGTTATTTTCATTTCATGTTATTTTAGGTGAGTGGTTAAAGGTGAGATACAGGTTTAGATGTAAGGAGTGAAGAGGTCAAAAAGAGAGAGTTTTAAGGTTTTCACATTCACCAGAAGTTTCAATTTCAAGTGACTATAGAGATGAGAAATGACAGGTTTGACTACCAAGGGAGGAGGGGGGAGGAGGGGATGGGGGAGGTTATCTGCTGAAATGACGACTTACAGAAAGCAGACACGTAACAATGCTAACTCAAAATGCACAAAGACGTAAAAGGGTTTTAGAGCAGCATGCACACTTGACTTTTTGTTGCATATTTAAATTTATCATGCATATTCAACAGCCAACATAATACAAAAGCTCAAAGCTCAAAGCAGAGCAAAGCTATATTTAAAACTTTGTTTACATTCCACAGTGACCACAAAATTTCCAACCACTGAATACCACCAACCTGCCACTGTGACATTGCAAGAACTGGCATCCTGGCCTGTAGGGTTGGTGACCAGACATGAAAATACACCACCGTCCTCTTCCTCTGTTTGAGGAAAGAACAGGCTTTGTTCCCCACCGTTGCTAAACAGTTCATACGGCGCCTCATTAATAAGTTGTGTGCCATCCTTATACCAAATGACCTTGGGCGGTGGATAGCCACCGACTTTACACCTCAACACCAGCGGTTCCTCATAATTGAGGTCCTTGCTGGGTTCGAGACGAATGATGAAATGAGCTTTTGATGGAGGTGGCTCTGGTGCTGATAAAAGGGTTAGAAAGAGGGAGTAGGAAAAACTTCAAAATCAGGACAGCATGATGCATATTCATGAGATGTTTAGAGTCAGGTAGAATGCAGGAGGACAGATGCATGGCAGAGGTTCATATGACAGGCATGAAACTAATGAAGATTACTAAAATCTTCATTATTCATAAGTTAGATGATGATTTGTATGAGATGCACCCTGTATATATATACTCTAGTTTGGTTCCATATCCTACAATAGCTTTTATGTTACCTAGATCATATTTATACTTTTTCAACTTTTGATAACATTTGAGGAAATTTGCAGAAATCAAATTTAGATCCAAGTAAAACTTTTCATTACATATCAATCATATTCCATTGACAGAACCTTTGCAGTTGACTGAAAGTGCTCTCTTCTCATAAAATCAAATTAATGAGCTAAGAACCAACCTGCAACTGTTACATTGCTACTGGTTGAGTCTTGTCCAGATGGGTTCGTAGCTAAACATGAATACACCCCACCATCATCTTCCATTGCCTCTGGTATCCTAAGACTAGCTTCACCACCTCTGCTTGTAATTTCAAATGGTAACTCATTCTTGAGGGGAGTACCATCTTTATACCATGTGGTCTTAGGAGGTGGGTACCCTCCTACTTTACATTTTAGT
>KN885889.1:34094-53660 GCA_000934455.1 Apostichopus parvimensis | reverse complement strand
CTTGATCAAGATATCAAAAACTCAAATACTCTTAACTCATTTAAAAGAAAACTCAAGCATTACCTTTAAAATAATAGTACAAACCACCCACGCTGAGTTGTTATATTGTCTCTTTGTATGGATTAGTTTATCTCTTTCTTCGCTTCCTCTTTATATTTTTACTGTGTTTTTCCTTATCTCTTTACTCTCTCTGTACTTATGTGATTTTTGAAATTTTCTTTTTGTTTGTTAAGGGTCCAGACTCGAAAAGTTTCTTCTTACTTCTTGCTCCTCCACGTCCATTATATCATACTTTGTACTTTGTTTATTGTTATTTCATCATAATTTGAGTTAATTACTCATTGACTCTGTTACTGTTTATATATATGGAAAGTGGAAAATAAACTTGAAACTTGAAACAATATTAGACAGAATCTATATGCGAACTGCACTAAACATATGTCCTTCGATGCAGCACTGCCATCCTGAATGCTCATTGTTACCCCAAACCTAGTATCGTAACTCTTACAATGAATCTAACAATAAATTTACGCATGCGATTGGAGAATTGAGCACATCTCCTTTGAATATCATGTAGTGGATCCAAGGGCTTCCCGATGAGTTACGAAACTTAATTAATGACCTTCGACCGTAGTACCAAGACCTTGACAAAATCTGGCAACACACCACTTCATCGATAACAAGTTATCGGGTTGAGTATTAGTGACATCTAGAGGTCGTGCACTGACCTACATGGAGTGTGACCACTCCTGATTTTGCAATTTCCCAAGTTCAGGCCCCCAAAAATCCCAAGAAATCCCAAGGACACTGTACTGTATGGATATCAGCAATATCTAGCGATATCTAGGGATGAAAATCCCAAGATCTTCCCCACACTGAAGGCAGATAGAGAATCGAAGCCTTCAGTGTGTAATGAACTTGAAACTGTGCGTCTGTCGAAATGAAAAGAATGTGGAGCATTACACAATAAACAGATAAAAGTTAATTATTTAAGTCTCATTTCAATTATTCGAATTTGTAAATCAAACATCAGATATCACATCATATCAGTAAGCATGAAAATGGCGTTCCATGATGAACAGCCTCCAAACTGTCTATGTGTTTAGTCAAAGGCGTAGGAGCCCAATATGATTTGGGAGGCTGTAACGACTTGCCCGGAAAATATACCATTTTTTTCGCGCGCTACGCGCGCGTTCAACATGTTAATGTAAATATCATATAGGCGAGCATCGGTTATTACATCGCATGCTATCGTGTACCGTACGATCCGTGATAGTTGCGCAGTTTACCGTGGGATGCTAATGTAAACAACGAAATGTCTTATTAGATGGAAAAAAAGCATGGAGGTCCACTAATGTCAAAACTCTCTTTTACATTAGTAATGGCGAATTAGTCGGAAAGCTTAGAACTTTATTTTAATTACCAAGGATGTTTTTTAAACTATTGATTTCCTCTAGCTACATCGTTGCAATTTATTTTTCTTTCAGTAGGTGCCCGACAACTTCTCAGCATATTGCTCGAATTTTCACAAAAGTATTTGGTTGGGAAGGGCTACAGCCCCCCCCCCCCCCACCGTCTCTTAGGCCTACGTGTGTAGTGTTCGCTTTCAGAAATATCTGCTATTTTTTCATTTCTTTCAACGAAGTTTTATAGTAGCCGTTACAAGAGGTTTAAATATTTGTGCACCAATAAATTAACTGTGTCTGAATTTTCCAAAATTCCCTGACCAACATTCTTCATCATACTCCCCTCTACTCGTGCAATTTTGACCGGTCTGTTAGGGGTTGAAGCAGGTTTTCTATATTGGTTGTACATAGATGAAATTTTGTGCAACATTATGGGTATGTTTTGAAGTGAATTTATTCACGAGAAATGTGAATTTTCAATTCTGAACAACTAATGGGCTTAACACCTTGAAAAGTGGGGCTGACGGGTATTGCGGGCCGCGACGTAGAATCACCTTCATCTTTCGGTGTTCCGAATACTTTTCAAGTTTCCTTTTACTGTCAATTTGATCCGTGAATTTTATTTCAGCGATTTCGGAGAACAGTTTATGAACTGTGGTTTGAGTGTGAGAGTATATTATGTGCAACGCTATACGTATACCAACTGGGCATGGTACAGTAGGATATAGGTTCGCGGTATGTACGTTATATGTAATAGGCAATCACCTGTGCGTGTACACGTGAGAGTGCTAACTTCAAGTCGCCTGTTTTGCCTATTTGCCTGTACTGCGTCAATCACCATATTGATGCGTTCGAACAAACGGTACTTTTGGTGAAAAACTGTTGGATTTGAAAACCAGATTTCTACAAGAAGAAAACGTTGAATGGGGAAAACTTTTCATGGTTAAAAAGAGAAAAATGATAACTACAAGGACAAAGTACCAAAATCTTCCACCAGACAATTCCTTTGAAAACAAAATCCTGCATTAATTTGAAACCTGCACGCAATATCTGACCTTGATACGAACAGTACAGCAGAGTTATGATCTCCATTTGAGATAATAAAATGTATTTTACAAAGTTATCTACTCTTAAATTATATGGAATGCATCTCAGAGCGTTGTTGAGTCGAAAAGCAACACCCCTGGAAGTTTTATCAGTTGGTGATATTTGTTTATCTCTCGTGGCTACTCTAAAACACAAACACAGTAAGTCAGAAAAAAAGAAATATTGTAGTTCTCTGGAATGTATTCGAAGCGCTAGTGGGAATCATGGACGTCAGCTTCAGATTTTGCAGGTATCTCTAACTTTCAATAAGTGACTTTAAAGCCAAGAAATAACCTGATTTATTTGAGAAATTTAACTTTTCGAGGGAATGAATTACAAAGTTACACTGGAAGCTGTTGCATTTTCTCAGTCTATTATTTCCCAAGTTTTGGAAAGGGCAGACGTTAGAAAAAAGGAGAGATAGTGGTTTTGTTTCTTCGTTTTTCAGTTTTCTTTATTTATATAACTTGCATGTGTGTACCTTACTGAATTTAATTGGGAAACCGACTGTTGACCGAGTTTTGATATGTGTCACCCACACCCCTAGGAGACCCGAGAACCTTTGAAAACGCTTGACGCAGTATGTTATTTGAGGGGATACCATGATTATAAGAAGGCAATATGTTTGCTAGATTTCTCGTTGATGCGTTGAGTGACTAATTGGTGTTGTTGCTGTAAAATTGTGAATTTATCTCTTTATATACGATGGAAGTAAGAGCATCCAATGAATCTTGATGAAAATTATTGTGACTAAGCTTTTTGTTTGATACATACATACTCATAAAGAAACATTCACCACAAAAGAAGCATTTGCACAACTGGTCTATAAGCACCAATATTGAGATATATAGTGAGATATGCCTATGCCGGGGCGCGATTTTTTTCCCAAACTGGTTTGAAATAGTGTGTAAATTGACGTCATCAGCATAGAAACCTTCACTTCGTATGTCTGCATCCATTCGTTGCAACAAGTATATACCAGTTCAAAATTACCCGAAGTTTTTCGTATCTGTGGAATTGGTTAAGACATACTTATCTAGTTTGTTATGATTGTATGATCTACTATCGATGTTTGATCGAAGTTTTCTGTGAAGGTATTAATCGATAACAGTGAAATTTTCGTACAGGGTACATCAAACATGTGCTGTAGGTCTATATGTATTATAACTGTGTACACAGTGCAGTGACGGAAATGTATAATACTGCAGACTATACTGCGTTGCGTATATTCATTCAAGATTCTTGAACTCGCGTCGTGAAGTTGATTTTAACGTACACGTTCCTCGAAACGAATTCCGATTTCAATAGAACGGCTCACGAATCTTAGATAACGTAAACACGAACCCATTGGACATAAGTAAGGTCAACATGTGATCCGAGTATTAAAGCTAATTTAGGACGTTTGAAGGGAACCCCCGTAACTAGATGTAAGTGTGTAGTCCAGTGTATGCCTTCGAACTTCCAAGCCATGGTCATTATAAGTGCTGACGTAACGAACAATCTGATTGGCTGAAAACTCTGTAATCGTAAACCTGTTTGGGAAAACAATATTCACTGCCGGGGCATGCCACGTTTTACGTCTGTGAGATATGCCTATGCCGGGGCATGCCACGTTTTACGTTTGTGGTACATGTCTATGCCTGGGCATGCCATGATTTCGTCTGTGAGATATGAAGTCAGATGTCACTAAAATCGGGATGCGATCTGTAAATCTATGGAATATAAACTTAAACTTAAATGTGTAAGTAAATTTGGTATAGAAACATAAGCCAATATGTATCAAGAATTGCAATGATATTTTGCACAAAGCGTTATGTATATAATAATTGCAACACAAATGTAACATTCACAAGAAGGAATTGGTTTATGTTAAATATAATTTTTCATTTGGCAACAATAGGAAACACCCCGTCTACATCATATTAATTTTTCCGTGACCATAACTAGTTAACAATTTTGGGTAATGTTTCTGTCGACTGTCTGTCTTTCTGCCAGGTTCCTAATCTTTTTAGAGATATTCTCGTTAGGTTCTCAAACATTTCCGTCTGGAATATTGTTCCAACGTTCAACTTTTCATGAAATTTTTCGTTTTCTTTTCTCATTTTTCTTTTCATTTTCTTTGACATCTGTGCTTCAGTTTGTGATCGTATCGTCATCTTCGATTGTTACCCTATCACTTTAAGTAAGCGATGTAAGCGATATGACTCACTTACAGTACTTGGTAGGAGAATAGCTTAGGCTGTAGGTTGCGGACTTGGCCGAATTCGGTTATCGGAAGTTAATATAACTGCACCAGATTTCCAAGAGATAATATTTTGACGGAAATTGGGAATATCGTGTAAGACTTAGTACAACATGTCTTGCGTTCCTTCTTACGAAGTTCACATAATAATATATCACACATTACTGTAGGCAAATCGACCCAGGCACTCTCAGTTGTGAGACCAACTGCATGTAATCTACGCATCACGTATAATATGCATTTGGCACAGCAGCAATCAAAATTAATCGCCATGTGTGATAGTCTACAGACAACATCCTGCACTTGAAAGCGCCGATATGTGAAAGTCGGTAAATCTCATTTATTTGATAAAACTTCTAGAGAAAACAATTACTTTCCTTATACACAGAGTGACTATAGTAGCATTATTGTTAATTAAAGTCGTATCCTTTGTAATGACGGAAACTACTAGGTATTGTCTGGACTATTGTAATGCTGTCCAAAGTGGGACTTTTACTTCAATTGATTTTCTTGAAAAAAACATGCTAACTATTACAGCCACGACGTGGACAAGTTGAATGAAAAATAAAATGGTGAACATAAAAAATCCTTAATTACATACAAATTAGGCAATTTTCTAGTGAGAAGAATATATTTAACTTCCCGTCTGAGCAACACGTTACGAGATCGACTGTATAATACTTCATTTCAACGTTCAGTTTTGTAATATCTTTTCATTTCGAGTACCATCTACTGTGCACAATAAACATTTTGCGTTTGATTATCATTTCTCGTTGTACTTCCTGGGAACTCAACGGTATCATTAAACTAAAAAAAAACTACTTTCCATCTTACTTTGTTGGGAGTGTTAGCTCAGTGGTTAACGCCGGTGCCTTTCAATCATAAGGTCCCGAGTTCGAGTGCTCCGAGATTAATGTATGTCGTCCAGTGACAAAGTTGTTGACAATTGACAATTTATATTCATGGACGTTAAATATGAATCTGAGACTGACTTTGGTCAGCTTGCGGCTTTGATAAGCCAATGATGGCTTCTTTGCAAGTTCCTGCTTGCATGATGATCTAAAATACATTCATACATACATGCATACATACATACATAATATGACCAACACATTGAATGCGTTTCTCTGTTCCTTAAGGGAATAGAACATTTAAACAATATATCAAAGAACGAGTATCTGTGTACACGCATGTGTCCCCAGTATCTACTTCATGTAAAAACAGTTTACGATCACAATCAGTTCCATACGACGCACTGACATTTGACAAAGCGTCGTCATTGAAATAAAGCGTACTTGTTCTTGAAATTTCGTGCTATTATGACTAATTATATTACTTCTGAGAATTAGATAACGCCGAGCTATAAAATCAAGTAGCCTATCGAGTATCACATTTAACATAGCGATTTATTTTCCTTTGTAATTTGTTTCTTTTCTTGACAAGCCTTTGTTTCCCCCATGCAGCCTTCCCCCATCTGGCCATGTCACTGCCGTTCCATTCGTATCGAATATTTGCCAAAAAACCAACAAGGAATGCACACTGTGTGTCTAGAGGGGTATTCCTGATGCACCATAGTTACCTTACAAGACATCGCCTACATTGACACAAGTTACATTGACTGACAAACCTTTCATAGAAAAGGGACCTTATGGATCATGCGAGAAGTACTTAACACACAGATGTTTGGGATGGGGTTTAAGATCGGTGCCACCATTTATTAAGTGGATGTTAAAATAAAACTGAAACTGGCATGTACGCCGGTATTAAACCCTCCCATAGTTTAGATCAAAGAACACTGAGCTGTTATTAAAGTGTTATCTATTGTTAAGATGTATACAAATATACCCTGAGTAGAAGGTCAATATCACCCTAGGTAATTTAGGGACAAAGTATAATTAGGTGCCATTTACACATTATAGATAATATGCATGTAAACTTCAATATTGTATTAAAATTACGATGTTGTCACAGATAAGTGGATTACATCGTCCACGATCAGTGTCATATCAACGAATTGCAGTTTTTTGTTTGATGTCAAATGCGCAGTCGTAGGAAACAAATTCTTTGCTCTTAAAAATAGTTCACAGTTGACTCCTCGTAAGAGATTCATCAACATCAAATGAGCAAAAAAAACATCACATCTTACTCTTTTAGAACTTCAAAAAAGGTCTTACTGTTGAGCTGGTTGATGAACATATGAGATATCCAGAGGAACACCAGGACGATTATCAAAGCATAAATTGGTCGGAGAAAATCTCTAGACTGCCAAGAATGTTGCTGGATGATGCAGTGATCATGTTGTTAACATTGGACAGGATCTGGCTACCAATATTCAAACCAGTAACTCCTGCTTCAGAACTTTTCTAAATTCTTCCATTTAAAAATCCATGAATATTTCTTTTAGCAACTGCACTGAAATTTCTCTCATTTCTATAAAATTAAAAACAGGTTCAGCAACAGGAACGGACTGCGTTTCAGTTAAATTAAATCTTGTCGTGTTACATCTAGTAGCCCTACTGTCTGTGGTGGTGATGGTGATTCTATAACCAAAAGACACATTATTTGTTCTCACCAGATGACATACACAATTTGATATCTCATTTTAATAGTATGTTTATAAACGGATGAATAATTCATCCACTGCCTTGGGATAATGACAACATGCCATACATTCCGCCAATACATCGAGACATTGTACATCGTATTTTATTCTGGTGTGAATCCATGGTTATACCATATATACGTAGAGGTAAACATTGTAACTCAGTTTGTGCCTGAGAGACTAAACGTGACGTCACCTGTTATCACGTCACCTCCAATTGTCACATTTTCCTCCATTCTTATTATAATTTTTTTTGCTGGAAACCATTAAATCACACCAGAAGGAGAAGGATTTTGTATTTAAATATTTATATCGATGTTGTCGATGCTTTGTACGGATATATGGCGTGCTTGGTCATATTTCCAGGGCTATGACGCACTGTCTCTATAGACGCAGGTCTTACGATTTACGGACCTTGTAGCAAAAAGTAACTCAGCGCTGACAGACTGTTAGCAGGTAGTTTTTAGAAGCTGATTATGGTGATAAAGTAATAATTAAAGAAATTAAAATTAATTAAAGTAATGAAAGTAATTAAAGTAATTAAAGTAATGAAAATAATCAAAGTAATTAACACAAATATTTAAGGAGTGTTAGCTCAGTGGTTAACGCCGGTGCCTTTCAATCATATAGGTCCCGAGTTCGAGTCACCCCAAGATTAATGTATGTCGTCCAGTTACTTAGTTGTTGACAATTGACAATTCATAATCGTGGACGTTAAATATGAATCTAAGAGATTGACTTTGGTCAGCTTGCGGCTTTGATAAGCCAATGATGGCTTCTTCGCGATTTCCTGCTTGCAGGAGGATCTATAATACATACATAAAGTACCTTTCAGCCAAAGTTCCAAAGTCCCATACATACATCGAATCTGCATCCGCCAATGTCATTTGTTCTTTACCTATCGCTATCATACTTTTACCACGTAAATGTAAAACAATAAACTGAAACTACCATGTACTTCAATATCAAACACAATTACTACTTAGTACAACCATTAAACTATATGCATACGTATTTTACTTGTTGATGAACGATATATTTCACACGCGCACTTGTAATATATCGGTGATAAAACAAAACTGTTATGTCTGATTTTGTAAACAACTTTGTTATGAAGTGAAGTACCTTATAATACTTCAAGTGTTCACATTATCAATGTCAAAAGCTAACCTACAATCACAATCCCTTGTTCCCTTTGAATATTTTGCCTCGTAAGACACAATACAGTTGAAAGCAGAAGGTTGCAAACATTTTGTTTAAATGGAAAGTTGTTCACCATTAATGATATAATCTTAACAAGAATAGCTCAAATTTAGGGTAACTTGCAAACTGTTGCAACATCTGTTTCATTTCTTACAAGTTCTTACAATAGATGAATGGATCAATGGAAACTAATGAATAATGGAATCAAATGGATACAATGGTTATATATGACTCGTCAATAATCTACATGAGGAAGAGAACAACTGTACTGAGTGTGGTTTGACCTTTAATATGACATTATTATATCAAAATAATGATAAAACAGTAATCAAGAATATATAGCTCAAATTTATGGTAAATTACAAAATGTTGTATCGTATGTTTCATTTTCATTTTGATACCGGTGCTATGACTGAGTGGATAAAGGCGGTAGCATTTGAGGCAATGGGGCTTATCAATCGGGAGGTTCCGGGTTCGATACCCGGCCGGGTCATAGTAAGGTGGGTTCTTAGACCAAGAGCAATCTACGGTTTTCGCATTTGAAATGACTTCCTAAATTGTACAGATTCCAAATTTGAGTTAAAATGTTGAATTGAAAGCCACCCGACGTGTATGTTGCAATCCATAAGCCCTTGCTGTTTTCTCCCACATTTTTGGTCGCTTAAGAGTCGTACAAATAACTGC
This sequence comes from Apostichopus parvimensis, assembly GCA_000934455.1. Classification (NCBI taxonomy): domain Eukaryota; kingdom Metazoa; phylum Echinodermata; class Holothuroidea; order Aspidochirotida; family Stichopodidae; genus Apostichopus; species Apostichopus parvimensis. The sequence goes on along the minus strand of KN885889.1, from coordinate 44,437 downwards.
TGATTATTATTATTATTGTATTGGCAACAGGTAATACAAAAGGGCCACAGAATTTGGGGCAAATGAAATATAATTGTGTTATTGAAAACTTTCATGTTCACGAAAAAAGCTTAAATTACTTTCATAGCGGCTAATTATTTTCGCAAACTGCAATTTGAGCTTAATAACACGACTGTGCATTTGGTTTTTATTTCTAAATGTTCTTAATTATCCATCACCGATTATTGAAACATATTTCACCACAGCTCAATTACGATAATTCCAAGGTCGAGTAGTAGTCTGATGGTTTACATCTAGAACGTGTTCTTCCTGCAGAATGAAAAAGAAAGGAGATCTAACATTAGTTGACAGTTTGTTGAGAAACTCTGGACGTTTCAATAAGTAAAACATTTCTCAGAGAACCATGACATAAAGTGCTTACATGCAGGATAAAACTCTGAATTGACTTACCTGGCTAACATTTTCTAAGAGCGTTGATATTTTGCCAAGAATTGTTTGGAATTGTGGTCGGCGATCTATTGATGTATTTCAAACAATGTCATTTGCTATACCTTCGGTAGAATCAGATCAATAAATTCAGAGATAAAACTTACACGGAAGCTTGTTTTCACTCATTGATTGATAACCTCAGAAGTAATGTTAGGCATCATTGTAATATATACATAAGTCATAAAACTAGTTAAACAAATCTTACAAAGTCTGTCTAACCACCTAGCTCAGATGCCGTAAAGTGAATTATAGGTAAGAGAAGGAACATACCTCACTGCAATACTCCATGTGACACCTTTATCATTGAATAGTAATGAGACATCAACATGTCACGCAGGGTTCTATTAGATATGTATCCATAGTATACTGAAGGAACTATATCAAAGCATATCAAATGTGAAAATAAACTGCAAACGGTTGTAAAAAGCAGACGCACTCATCAGAAAACATAGCAAATGGTATTCTTTATCCCTCCCAATTAAAATGTTAAACTCGAGATAAAAATTGGATATTACATACAATTCGAGGTCTTTCCAACCAGCACGTGGGATTATACTTCTTAAGCGAATGTGAATGAACTAAACTTTGAATACGAGATATATGGAAACGACATTTAGTTAAACTTACGTTAATTTGGAATTTTAACTACAAAACCTTAAACATATTAAAACGTATCTATAGGGCAAGTTGCGGTACAAGAGTTCATACATTTACAAGATATATTGATTTTAGAAGGACATTGATATTAGAATAAATCATTGGTTTAGTCTTTATAACATTCTGAATTGTTTTATGCATACCAGTTTCCACCGACACGATCCACTAAAAGGTGATGTATTATCAACTTCTTTAAGCTCAATATTGTTTGCAGAATTCATTTGCATCTGCAAGGGTATCTGCAAGGGAACGTTAATTGATATATGTGTGTATAGTTTCAGCCCAAAAAATATGTGCAAATGCAGTATAATTCATTCCCCAAAATGTATTGACCAATTTACTTACTAGACAGAGTTTTTAAAAAAAAGACTTCGCTTTCGTCATCTCCAAAGGTGTAAGTCCTGTATTCAAATTTCTTTCCTACTTTAAAACAGGTAAAGCGATGGTTGATTTCTCATTTTCTTACTTTTTTATGTGCAGCGGGAAGTAGCATTTACAAAACAAACCCTAAAATATATCTTTATAATGTCAATAAAATTAAGTATAACTATTCATTGAATGTAAGCTTATTGATTAAACATCAACGACATTCTATCGACTTTTCATGATGATGACATTGACTGTGACGATAGTGACGGCCACCGTAAGTTTGCGTTTACTTTTTTGTGGTTATATTAAGTACTTACGGGGTCATTTTATGTGATTTTGTTGTGTGAAATGATTAAGTATAGTATGCGTTATTTCACTCTTTAATATTATTTACTTTGACTAAAGTTTATTCCTAAAAAATAATCGATTCATTGACTCTGTGATAACTTACAAATATCAAGACTACTGAAAACATCAGCGAAATAGTCAAATTGAAACTGCTAAAGTGCTCGTATAATAAGAAACCTGCTACTAGCGTATTCGATATTAAGAGAAAAACCCCGATTACTGTTAGCGGCAGATTAATTCCTGAAACAGGATAACACATGTAGGCATTTCCAATGTACCGGTATGTTCATATCCACAAATGAGTTTTGTTTAACGTGACTCTGTTTACACTGGAAATTGATGTAAAAACGCTACAGTATAATTTTCTCATTTCTAAGTTTGGTACTCTTTCATTTGGTTGTTGGCTAAGCAGATAGTTAAAAGATTAGTTAACTTGCAAAGATTAACTTGCAAAGATTAACTAGCAAAGATTAGTTAACTTGCAGAAATATCATAAAGCAATGTTTTATAACAGTGATTAAACTCAAACGATGTATTATTTTTTTTTCACATTTACATATTCTAGTACATAGTTATTTTAGAAACAGCTACGGAACATGTTCTTTGACGTAACATTTTTAGTCACGAACAATCGTCACTCTGTTTACACTGGAAATTGATATAAAAACGCTACATTATATTTTTTTCATTTCACAGTTTGGTACTCTTTTATTTGGTTTTTGGCTAAGCAGATCGTAAACAGAGTATTAGCCAATGGTAGTTAACTTGCATAAATAGCATAAAGCAAGGTTTTGTAACAGTGTTCAAACTCAAACGATGTACTATTTTTTTCACATTTACATATTCTAGTACATAGTTATTTTAGAAACAGCTATGGAACATGTTCTTTGACGTAACGTCTTTAGTCACAAAAAATCAACTATACCTTATTTGCTTTAAAAAAAAATTACTTTGCCTATCAGAATTTATGTGTTCCAGGAAAAATGTTCTTAACCACAGTTGACAAAATGGTAGCTGTAGTCCCACTTGCGGGTGTGATATGAGAACTATTAACTTGACATTCCACTGTTTTACCATTGCAAGTTACATTAAAATCTACAACTTTGAAACTCCTAATGAACTGCTGTGTATTAGGCAATAACTATGCGATAACTGCATAAAATACAGTAGAAGGTTTTAGTTGATTGCTCAATTTACGAGAAATGTCTACCGATTGAAGTTTACTGAAACAATACTTTTAACATATGACACGCCATAGTTCTACAAAACACTGGAATTGAAGATACAAATAAATGCGATGAAAACATTTAATCTTACCTATTACTGATACCTTGTACGTAATTAGTACTAAGTCTTGATTTCTTCTGAGACATTCATACACATCGTTGTATTTAGCAAATGGAATATTCTTTAACTGAATCGACGACAGCACGGGATGACAATTGTTTTGAAATATCGTTGCGTCTTTTTGAAGTTTATTTACACCGGCGTAAATTAGGTCATGGTTTTTCAACCACATGATAGCTGATGTGTTTGATATATTCACAGGACATGTCAGACACAAATCATCTCCGATGTCAACATTGCATGAATTCAAATCATCGGAAACGTTCTCGCCTTTGAAACATTGTGCCGAATTATTTGTTGAGACATACCCTATGAACAAAAAAATGTCAATATTATGGAGAAAATGTGAGTTAATTTAATTTATTACACTTAATATTCAGATTAATAGAGATAGGATATTTAGCGACTGAATACATACCTCTAGATACCAGACAAACGAAGAGAATAAAACGTATAGAAGCACTATCCATACTGTAATATTGTGGTTGTGTTTGTCTTCCTCACTAGTTCTGCCAATAACTTATGATTTGATAATGAGTCGCTAACATGCTTTAATCGAATCTAATATGAAAGTAGCTAGTCTGCGTGATAATGGCCACTTTTTTATACACGTTTCTATCCATTAGACTATGCGCATTGGTCGGCCAGTTGATAAGTCGTGGAGGAAATAAAGTCATACTGACTAAGATTGCCTTCATCAAATATTATACTTTCACTGTTGTAGTGTTTTATACTTTTTAGACTGCTTATTGTGTATTATATTCAACAAGAAAATAAACGGGTGTAATGTTACCTACTTCTCCACCGCGTGGTGTGCAAAGGCATGCTTAAATCGGTCTCAAACGTAAATCGATAACGTCTTATAGCATGACAACATGCAAGGGGTAAACCGTTGTAACTAACGCAAAATGTATTATTTACACCTTGCAGTGAACTCATAATCGAGGCTGACAACTATAGTGATGTTGTTACAATTCATTGTGTAAAAAAATACTACCCTATTTCATTTTCTTGAAGGTATTTACACTTTATTCATTGTGGTTGGACTTATTTTTGAAACTTAGGAGAAATGCGTCGAGAGTTGTCATGTGGTAAAGATATAGGGCTGTGCTAGAGGCTAAGGCAATGCAGAATTTCAGCCTATACCGGTACTAAAGATTCCAATCAATTTATTTTGAATATGCGGTACCGCTATAGTGAAAACGATTGTACATCAAAACAGACGGGTTAAATTAATTGAAAAATTAATATTGATTAACATAGAAAACCTGCCTGTAGTATTTACGTTTGAATAATTATCATCTTGGTTTAACTTCAACCCTTAATACAAAACAATTGTGTAAAGCAACGTAAACTATTTTTGACGTTTTGTCACGACACATTATCGGGAATATCGTAATTCCCGAGGATACAAACAGGAACGATTATAAGACATTTGATTTGGGAGTAGGCTATAAAATACCTACTTTATGTCTGTAAATATAAGTTACCGTTCACATTCTTACCATGAACATGTAATACCAAAACAAACAAATAAGCATCGTTCCTTTTATGTCTATACTTAGCAATAAGCGTTTGCTCATTATAAGGTTTGACAGGGGTTAAAGTCGAACAACCACTGTAAACGCTGCGTTGGTTTAAGTTAAGTGGTACGAGTAGGTCGTAGTACGTGCATGCAATGACATAAGGTAAGTCCTGTTTACACGTCAGTAACGCAGCTCGTATTTTTAAGTATGTATAATTCTTGAATTATAATATGTTCCTGTAACGTGTAACGCACGTCATTTTTCGTTAGATTTGATATAATAATGTAATAGGTGAAAGTTACATTACTCAAGTTTTCGGAACCTTTGGTAGTTCTTGTTTGCAAACTATTACAAGATCAGGTACGGAATATAGCTACCGATGTTATGGCTAACCATACAAAATAGCCGACTACTATGTGTTGGGTCCCTGCATTACAGTGTTTCACCATCTAATCAAACTGCAAGAAAATTACCGTGCAAACTTCCAGCAATCATGTCTCGAGTACGGTGATGGGAATGTTTTTTTTTGAGGGGAGTTGAAGTATTAACTACGGCAAATATGAAGGAATTTACCCTTGAATTTTCTTCATTTGTAATAAGAGATTTATAGATAACGTAGAGGAGGAAACATGCCTGCCGTATGGTGTTGTAGGCCTATAAATAATTTAACATGTTGTGTGGAGATATGTAAGTACTGTAGATAGAAAAGTATTAGTAAGAGTAATGTAAACCTCAATTTCCGCTATGTAAGCTAAAAAATTTAAATCTTCAATACTATCGAATGTAAATCTCATAAGGCATAAAGTGCATAATACATTCCTATCAGTCTCTGTTGGTATGCACTATGTGTGTATTAACACCTATGGAGACTTAAATTATGCGTTTCCCACGTGATTGGGAATGGACGTGTAATATATAAAGGCATTTATTCAAGTCTGGACTTGAAATCGCGTCCAGTGTACGTGGTTTCAAAATTAAACTCGGACTTGTCACGGACACGGTCGCACTGGAGAAGTCCATCATACTTTATATCTTACCTTAATTGTCAATTGGCATGTATGTTTCATATTAAAGTAAAACGGTTTTATTGCTTGCTTCTGTATGACCTACAGTAGGTTTCATTGATATGAATCAGAATGGCTGGATCATTTATAAAGACACTCCGTACTCCGTTTCGTTCCTATCAGGATATTCTTCAAAGTAAACTGGTAAATTCAAATAACGTTGACTAATTAATAAAGGATGAATCAATGTGCTAACACTTCGTTAAGCATGTTTATTTGGCAGACATACATGATTCGCAATTCCTGCTTTTCTTCTTTAGTCTTTAACTGATAACAATCGAAGAAAGAAACAATGATGGAAATCGTGAAAGTTGTTTTGTCTCTAGCGATATTGATGTCTTTTGGCTTAGGTAAGTTTATTATTTCGTTAGCAAATGAACTATATGTCTTAAACACATAGTTTAATAGTTATCACCTGACTGATGCATCAAGTCAATCGACCCATATTCTACGGAACGCCATCTGTTTCAGCTTGTTAGGCGAACATAGCAGTATGGTAGTAAAACTTATGAGCATGCTACAAGTTAACATCAGCATACTGATAATAAAATCAAAATGTTAGGTTTTAATATCAGAAGTAATATCAACATGTTACAACTACATTAGCGCATGTAAAGAATAATATCGACATTTTTTTGTCCAATCCTAGACACGTTTGGATTTTGCTTTAAACCTATAAGCTGTGCCATTCTTATCAACATTTCATCATTTACATTGATATGTTAGTATACCAGGAATATATGACCATGCTAGTCGAATCCTTTTCACTTGTAATATGAAGCACACGACTATTGCTTGTCGTTACACGCAAACTATACCTTAGTATGGAACAATTACGAAAACGTAGAAGGGAAATCATGTTTGACGACTTATAAACATTGCAACGCGTTCAAAATCTGAAACTTACTGCATTGCACGCTCTCTCAGAGTAGTTAGTGTGAAAAACTGTAAAAAAAATTGTAAAACTAGTAGCAGTTGTGCAGTTTTACTTCTTTTTATTCATTTTTTCCACGATTAGTACATCTCGTCATAACGGTAACTTTCAGATTTTGAAAACTATTGTACTAAGATGATATCAACTTTGTCTTAGGTAATTTTCAGAATGTTACCGTTCTGTGTGTAAGTCAAATGATACTGGCAGCATATATTGGTAGGGGCTGGCCGATGGGGCCTCAAGCAGTTTGGGGAAAGCAATTTTTAAATGAAAAACGCACCTGAGTAAACTTTAAATAATAATATTAATAATATAAGAATTTGTAAAGCGCTTTCATCCAGTTAATAAAAAACTGCTCAGAAGCGCTGCAGGAGCAAAGTACCCAAAATGGACACAACAGTTATTAAATAAATGGATACGCATTCATGAATAAGAACGTCTTGGGTTCTTTCTGGAAAGTTGACACATGCTGGATTGTTTTCAGATGTAAGGGGAGACTGTTCCAGAGCTGTGGAGCTGATCTAGCAAAGCAACGTTCCCCATAGGTGGAAGTGCGAACAGTAGGAACACATAGCATGTGTTGTACGCTTGAACGAAGCACCCTGCTAGGTCTGTATTCTTGGAGAAGCTCTTGTAGGTAAACTGGGGCTAAACCATTCCTTGCTTTGAACACAAGGACAAGAATTTTATAATTAATTCTGGTTCGATTACACATTCTCCGATCTCAAACGATGGAATTTACAACTTGGCTTGAGTGGATTTTGAACAGATGACCAACAGCTCTGTCTTCTCACTATTCAGTTTAAGAAAATTTAAAGTCATCTATGATTTGATATCATTGACGCATATTCTTCATTAAAATGAAAGTGTTCTCAATTGAGGTAGAATCTTGTGGTTTGAAAGAAAGATACAGCTGTGTATCATCCGCATAAAGATGGTATGAAAGATTGTGGGCTCGAGCAATATCTCCAAGAGGTGAAGTATAGACGGTAAACAACACATTACTTTTTACAGACTGAGACCATAAAGATAAATAAGACTGTAGCCAAGCAAGTACATCTCCTGCGATGCCGAATCTAATTCGAAGGATTCTTAGGAGTGTCGGTTGGTCGATAATGTCAAACGCTGCTGATTGGTCTAAAAGAACAAGAATGGCTGCTCCTTGTGAATCAACTGACTGAAGAAAGTCATTTTGTACACGAACAAGAGCGGTTTCTGTACTATGTCCGTGGCGGTAAGCGGACTGCATCACTTCAGCATTTCCTGTAGCATTCAGATGGGCAGAAAGTCTCTCAACTATGACTCTCTCAAGAACTTTAGAGAGTAAGGATAAATTGGAAACAGGCCAATAGTTCTTCAACACAGTGGCCTCCAACTGAGGTTTCTTGATCAGGGGTGTACCTAGTGAATACTTTAGTGCAGGAGGTACAAATGCTTGATCTAGAGATGCATTGACAATATCAGTTATAATGTGAACTATTTCGCTGATAGATTCTTTTAGGAGCCATGTTGGTAGAGGGTCGATGGAGCATAACTTTGTTGGACTATTCATGATCACCTTGCTGACTTCCTCCTGTGTTACTAGTGGGAAAGATGTCAAATGAAGTGTAGATATCTTTGGATCCACATTTGTATTTGCTTTTACTTGACACGATGTTGCAAGACTTGACCGAGTCAGACTGATCTTTTCAATAAAGAATGTCGAGAATAATTCAGCAATATCTTGTTCTGACTTCCCCGGTGGTAAAGGCCGATTCTCTGTCCTGTACATTAGTTGGTTAAACATTTGGTATACTTCCTTCTGATCTTTCGCATTTTCAATGATGTTGTTTAAATACGCCTTTTTTTCTTGGAGAACTAGGAAGGTTACATTGTTTTGTGCTAAACAGTGCATTTGCTTATGTATTTCCAGATTACTTGAACGCATTTTCCTTTCTAGGTGGTGGCGTTGTTGTTTGGCTTTGCGGGTATTGTTATTGTACGATGGCTCTCTGTTATGTACTGTGACCAACCTGAACTTTTCAGGGGCATGCTTTTCAACAATGTACCTGATGACAGTATCATTTTGATCAGAAAGCCCCTGCACTCCTGTAATAGTGCCTTGATATAGAAACTGTTTCAAATCCGATCTAGAGTCTTCAGTTCTAATGTCTTTCCATTTGCGGAAGCAGATAGTTTTACTTGCTCTCTTCGGTACATGGAAGTTGATGCTACCACAGATTGCGAAATGGCCAGATATAACAGAATGGTTTATATGGATATCTTTTAGAAATAGCTCATGTTTCCTAGTGAGAATAAGATCAAGTGTATGATTTTTTATATGGGTTGGTTCACCAATACTTTCCACGAGATGAAAGGATTCAAGTAAGTTAGCGAACATGACTGAATCCTTTTTACTTTTGTCTTCCATGTGAATATTTAAATCACCACAGATGAGTAGTCTTCCTAAAACAGTATTAAAAGCCTCAAGCAATAAACCAAACTTGTCAAGAAATAGGTCAAGTTGGCTTCTGACTGGGGGTCTATAAACACAAGACAGAATTAAATGTTGATCATTTGACTGTAGTGGTATTGAGAGTACTTCAAAAGAGTCATATTTGTGTTTAACTTTTAACTTCGTGCAGCGAAACACATCCTTGTAGATAATAGCAACACCACCCCCTCTTTTACGTTTTCTCGGGGCATGAATGATCTTAAAGCCTCTGGGCGTGAGTTTATCAATGGTGACTCTGTCAATTTTGCCATCCCAAAGCCATTTTCTGTAATGAACATAACATCAATTCTTTTATCTAAAATCAGGTCTCGAATAGACTGTGATTTATCCACATTGTTATTATGCGATTTAACTGATCTGGCATTTAGCACACCAAATCTAGTTTGATATAATTTAGTAGATGTCTTGTTTTTGTTTAACTTTTCAGAAAATCTTGCTTTTAGTCCACCACGACTTCCTCTCCTTGTTTTCTTTACACCACATATATTAAGTGACCTCAATAATTTGATCGTCTCTGGAGATACTCTGTTGTAATTGTTTTTCATCATATTCTTCAAATCTAATGAAGAATAGGTCAAGATTGTCAGTAGCAAACTCCAATAGGTAAGCCCTCATATTCAGTATGAGATCTCAAGTCTATAATCTGAGATCTCTATTGTCTGATTTGTTCCCACGGACAATTCACAAGCTAGATCACCATTGGTCCTTTGTTGAGCAAAAACCCAGCAAGCTTGAATTAGTCTATACAGCCTGGATATGTGTGTTATTAGAAAGCCTATACTGCATGGCCTGGGTATATGTTAGGCTAAGTTAGCTATAGTGTTGAAGTATATTCTCCAAAAGAAATGTCATTTAGACGGCACAAATAAATAAGAAATAAAAACATTGGTGCACACATTTGTCCACAAACAAATCACAAACAATCCTGGGAATTAATGTATGTGTAAACCACAATCAACAACGAGAAATATAAGAATGAATACAGAGCTCCTTAGATGTGCAGCCATACAGGCGCAGCAACCAACAATTAGGGAACACGTCCTAGTCCGCTCTTTAGGTAAAAGAAAACCAGAAACATTGGTGCCGTTTACCACATACACATATAGAATTTAGCA